>JALGBA010000234.1:0-252500 GCA_023970755.1 Azemiops feae
CCTGTCCTCCATCACCGTGTGTGGTCCCACAAACAAAAGAAGTTTGTGGGACTAAAAAAAAAATTAATCAATTTCAACTTCTCGCAGGAAAAAAAAGCAGTGGCAGCGGGGCGCTCTGTGCAGGGGGGAAGCAGCAGTAGCGGTGGAGTGCTCCATTTGGGGGTGGGGGAAAGCAGTGGCAATGAGGCGCTCCATATGGGGGGGAAGCAGCAGCGGCGATGGAGCGCTCCGTCAGGAGGGTGGGGGGAAGCAGTGGCAGCAGTGGCAGCAGGGCGCTCCCTGCAGGGGAGGAAGCAGCAATGGCAGTGGAGTGCTCCATTGGGGTTGGGTGGGGGGAAGCAGCAGGGATTTGTGGCTCCCAGTGTTTTCTTTTCTGTGGGAAACGGGTCCAAATGGCTCTTTGAGTGTTTAAGGTTGCTATAGGGTATAGGGCAGTGGTGGCGAACCTATGGCATGGGTGCCAGAGGCGGCACTCAGAGCCCTCTCTGTGGGCACGCGCGCCGTTGCCCCAGTCCCAGGCCTTCAGCTGGGTTTTATAAAACCTTTTCGCTTTAGGCCTCTGCCGCCATGTGCAAAAAAAAAAAAGGTTCAATCAGTCAATTTCAACTTCTCGCGGGGAAAAAAAAGATCTTGCAAAGTTGGAATTGATTGATTGAACTTTTTAGTCCCACCCAGTCTGCCGTTACCACCGCAGTCACGCCCAGCCAATGGGCCACACCCACCCGGCACTTGACGATGCATAAGTGAGTTTTGGGTTGCAGTTTGGGCACTCAGTCTCTAAAAGGTTCGCCATCACTGGTATAGGGTCTTCTGCTTGAGCAGGGGGCTGGACTAGAAGACCTTCCAGCTCTATTCTGGATTGAATATTGGTCAAACCTTGTTGGAAACTATGAAAATGCATAAGAATCATATTCTTTGGGAACCATCAAACTCAATGTATGTCTATATAATGCCCTGCCTTGATTCTTTTGGAACTCAAATTTGGACTGTCCAGGAAGACTTTGAATTGAGAAGATATGCATTGATGTGCGAATGGAGTTTTTAAGTCCAAAAGTGAATAAGAAAAACTATAAATCGGCATTTGTTTCTATATATCTATTATTGTTGAACAACATCCAAATAGTCCAAGGAGACTTCCCTTCCCTACACATCATAATGCATCGAAGAGGCCTCTCATTCCTCTGGAGCAAATTTCAGAGGAAATCTTTGATCTGCCCATTTTTTTGTTCTGCTGATTTGAGAAACCTTTTTTTTTCTCTCAAATGGCTGTTGTATATTGTTTTTTTAAAAAAATGATTGCTAAAAGTTTAAGTCAAATATGAAAAATATTCTGATTAAAATATTTGGTACTGAATTGCATTTTACATAAATGATTCTTAAATAAAAATGTAAAGCAGCAATATCCCAAAGATGCTTTTTTCACGAGGCAACTGGACTTGCTTGTTTTTCTTTGAAGACGTTTCGCTTTTCATCCATTCTCATTCTCATCGCTTCTTCAGCTCTGACTGGATGGTGGGGAATGGAAAGATTTATACTCCTTGCAGACAGCTGTTCATTTGCATTCTTTTAGCAAGTTGTTAATGCCATCTGGAGGCTTATCTGTATCCTCAGGGAGGTGCAAATGTGTGTGGAGCCTTCTTGGAACTGTTGAAAGGACTATGTTGTAGACTGGAGATAGATGATGTCGGATCCCTCCCCCTCTCTTGAGAGAGGGCTGTTCAATTTTGACATAGATGGCCTCTTTGACCCCTCTTTAAAACCAGTGGTCCTCTCTGTCCAAAATGTGAACTTTGCTGTCTTCAAAAGAGTGGCTTTTGTCTTTTAAATGCAGATGGACTGCTGAATCTGGTCCTGATGGGTTTGTTCTCCTATGTTGTGTCATACATTTATAAAGTTGTTTCGTTTCCCCAATGTACAGATCTGCACATGGCTCACTGCATATAGTCCTTTCAATAGTTCCAAGAAGGCTCCACACACATTTGCACCACTCAGGTGACCCTGAGGACACAGATAAGCCTTCTGGCAGCATGCAAATGAACAGAATGCAAATGGACAGCTGTCTGTAAGGAGTATAACTCTTTCCATTCCCCACCATCCAGTCAGAGCTGAAGAAGCTTCTTGGATGAGAAGTGAAACGTCTTCAAAGAAAAACAAGAAAGTCCAGTTGCCTCATGAAAAAAAGCATGTTCGGGATAACTATGACCTAGATGACTGAGAATCTCCATAGATATAAAGCAGCAATAGTGCTTAATTAAAATAATATGTGTCCCTTGTTTTTTTTTCTCTGGCAAAATGCTGTCAATTAACTTACCTGCATTCATTGGAAACCTCACAAAATCCATTCACTGGATGACAACCAGGTTTGCAATCAGTGCCTAAAAAAAGGAATTGCTATGTTACATTTTAGAAATTCTTACAAACTTGTCTGTAATGACTTTAGATTAGTAAACTTAATGACACAATATATTAGCAATACACTCTAGACATTCTGGGACTTTACGCAAAGTCATATTCTGGTGCCCTGTATGGTTTGGCTCATCTTCTGATTTTGTTAGGAATGTTTTAAAAAGTGCCCTGTTATTTCTTTTTTTTTCTCTCTTCACGTTTTTGAGCTTTACAGTTACGATTTTCAGTCCTGGATGACTTTTTTTTCTTTTCTAAGACATTTTCACCCTAAGTAAATAATTTTAATTACATCAGCACTCATTGTTGTCATACGGCAACAATTCTGCAAAATTTTATTTCCTGGTGAATGGGCATGCAAGTTCACAGAATGCACAGTTACTGCTTTTTGCTTTTTTATTGTGTTTTTCAGAGGTTGGGTTTTTTTTGGATACTCCTAAAACTTGGCACCCCAGGACAGTGCCTATTCAGCCTTAGCAATACAGTGTTTCACTGAAAAATGTAGACATAATTTAAAAACCTGTAGTCACTTTGTATTTTTTGAAATTTGGATGTGAATACACTTTCTTATGGAGCCAGATCCACTAGTACAGTACAACTGTTGGGAGAAGCAATGGGAGGGAGGGAGGAGGAAATGATATTGAATGGCATAGATTCTGACCAATTGCACTTCATATTGCTACAGTCTGTTTCAAGTCTTCCCATTAGAATTGTATAACAGAGTATAAACTTTTCAGCTTTGAACACGAATCTACCATTTAAAGTTGCATTAAATATTCCTTGTGGGATGAATCTCAGTCACTTCACACCCAAATTCTTGTTTATATGCTTTCAGTAGAAGCTACAATATGGAAATAATACTCTGTGGGTTTCAGATGCTTGCATTTGTTCAAAAACGATCAAAGAAAAAGCATTACTAACCCCCAAAATGATTTGGCTTTCAATTTAATCCACAACACCAATATTAAATAAATCCAACATTCCTCAGTTTGATATTAAGTAATTGAGAAAAGCAAAAAATAAGCATAAGAATTAGAAGTTAATTATATTGCCACAATAGTAGAATATAATGCGTAAAACAATTTAGTTCACTCGAAACAGGGTGAGAGAAGCAATCCTGCATCCGGCCCTATGAACAGGCCTCAATGAATTTCAGAGGATAAAGTAATATATAATCTTAATTGACCTTTAATCTTATTGCACTCAATAGGACTTCAATATATATATATATATACAAGATTTAGCTATTTGATATTGCCACAGCATATCTTACTGTGTGATTGTAAGCTATAGCTAAAACTAGAATGTCAACTAACATTAGTACATAGGACATATAATTGATTCAAAGGACTAGACCTAGGATAACATGATATGATCTGACATGATAGACTGGGTGCCATGACTGCAGGATTCTATGATTTTACCTTGTATTCACATGTGATTTTGTGCAAGATCTATAACAGAATTGAACATGCCCCCATTTTTGTCAGCTTTGTCAAAATATCTACAAATCCAAACATACATTAGGTTGCAATCCTACTGATAGCTTTAATTCATTTGGAATCTAGCTGGACTAAGGAGCATATAAATTATAATAAATTAATGATAATTGTGATGGGTAGTCCATAAAAGTTCCATTCCCATTGATTTCATGGGAAAAGTTAACTGCAGGGTGATAACACTGAAATACATAATGCTTAAACAAGCTAGACTTAAGGTGCAAAATTTCAGTCTATAAGATGTAAAACATAACACATGTTTTACACAACATAATTCAAAGAAAAATCATGTCTGGGAATTTCAACTTCTCACTGATGATGTCCATTATAAGAGATGAAAAACACAAATGACTGAAGCTCAGATATGCTGGAAACAAACACACTTCAGTGTAAGAAAAGATATGGGCATTTCTGGTTCTAATTTAAAATGAAACTAAATGCCACAGAAAGTTTGTCATATCTTTGCAGCTGGGACTCAGTGCATTAATTAACGTTATCTGAACACATTACATTCCTAACTCCTTTTCAGCTCCTACAAAGGTTGAAAAATAAGGAAAAAATGTCATTATCCAAGACAAGCTTATATATATATATCACACAGAGAGTGAGAGAGTGAGATTCCCACTGAAGTACCAACCCACGTTTCTAGAACAGCCAACTAGCTGTAGATAATAAGGGTTATAAAGTCGAGAGCATCGGACTGAAGACAGGTGAGTTAGCCATCCCGTTCCACCACCCCGACCTTTCACAAACCCGAGGGGCACATTCAACAAAAATCTGAAGAAGAGCAAAACTCTCAAAAACACATTTCCTTGAAAAGTACGTTCCAAAGCAAAGAGCCCCAGGCGCAGATCCAAAAGAAAGTGGTCAGCCCGGTTTTTATGAAGAGTTTTGGAAACGAGGGAGCAGGGTTTAAACCGTCCACAAACCCCGTCGCGGCTCCGAAGCCCTCCAGCCGCTAATCCTCGCCCAGCCCACAGTGCCCCGCAGACGCTAAGACTGGAGCGCGCTTCAATCAGCCCGGGACTCTCTTCTTACCTTGGGCCAGCGGCAGACAGACGACCAGCGGCCAGAAAAAGCAGCCCAGGTATTTGGCGGGGTGGGAATCCATCGCCAAACGTGCCCGGCGAGGGGGCTCATGCCCCACTCCGACTGCCTACGAGGGAAAAGAAGACGGAGCCCGCCGCCGCGGCTGCACGCGGGAGGGGTATTCCCTCCGCCCAGGAAGTGCCCCGATTGCCTTCTCCTAAAGGCGAGATTTCGTGAAGATTTTTTTTTTTTGGATGTTTGGTCATTTATTTTCCTTTTTTTTTTTCCAGGAAGGAAAGGGAGGGGAACTTTCTGCCGCAGGAGGAGGAGGAGGAGGAAGAGGAGGAGGAGAGATGATTCTCGCTGCGAGAAATCCAAGCCCCACCTAATCTGGGGCGAAGCTCTTCTCTCCAGACCTAGGAAAGGGGTCAATGCATTCTCACGTTCGCGCTCCCACCTTGTTAAGTGTCTGCCTGGGAGGGGGAAAAAAAACCAGGCGTAGGCGTAGGAATAGCAAAGAGGCTGAGACGGGGGATGGAGGTAATACAGTACAAAATAAAAAAGTGGTCACGATTGCACTTCAGTTAGTTGGGTCTTTTCGCGGCCATCCTGACGTGTATATCCTCCTCCCCGGTTCCACTTGTTGCCCAATAGTCCACATCCCACCCATCTTTCCTGCGGCGACTGAAGGAAAGCCTCGGCGTGAGATGAATTTGACTCCTCCCCCACCCTCTCAAAACAGGCTCGGCCCCTAGAAGTGAAGCAGTCAAGATTTCCAGAGAAGACGCCTTGGCTGCTCCTCGCCGCGCATCGGCGTTAAGGAGCAGCGGATCGCGCAAGCAGGACGCGTGGCGATGCTTTCCCCTATTGGTGGCATGGTTGTTCCGCTAGATTCCGGAGCATTTGCTGGCGAGAGATTGGATTTAGCTAATAGCACTCGCTTGATTTCCAACACCAGTTAAACGCTTCCTATCTTATTCCAGTCACGTTGAGAGCTTGTGGGGCAGCTTCCTTTGGAAGTCATCTGCAAAGATGTAATGGAAAGATAAATGGAAAAAGGCCTTCCACAGATTTGTACAATAATAAACATAGAATCATAGGGCTGAAAGGGACCTCAGAGATCTTCTAGTGTCTAGAACAGGGGTAGGCAACCTTGGCTCTTTTATGACTCGTGGACTTCAACTCCCAGAATTCCTGAGCCAGCATGGCTCAGCTTAGAAACCTCTCCCTTTCGCCTCAGCATGGCTGGCTCAGGAATTCTGGGAGTTGAAGTCCACGAGTCATAAAAGAGCCAAGGTTGCCTACCCCTGGTCTAGAAGATCCTGCTCAAGGAAGGAGACCTTATACCATCCTGGTCAAATGGTTGTCCAGTCTTTTTTAAAACCTCCAGTGAACTTGCTGCCCACCTTATATCTCTCTTGACAAGTTTGACCTTCAGATTCCACTGGTGGTTTTTTTTTGTCTGAGGGTTATTTAAAGTTTGATATATTAGGGGAAACCCTTGAAGACCCTTCAGTCCAAGAAGCAAAGCCATTGGGCAGAGATCATGATGGTTCTAGTCCAGCATCGAGAAAGCCACAGAGTCCCACTCTAACCGTATGTTCTTCTTCAGCCTAACACCAGATGATTTTGTGGAAGATCCATAACCTTTCGGTTGCTTGCAAATGATAAGGTTCTTTAAGAAGATGCACAACTCTTCATTTTTCAAAATGCATTTTATTTCTCAGTTCTCCGTAGGACTTTAGGAGAAAATGGATCTTGATTGTTTCAAAGTTGCAGCCCATCTGCAGTTTCTTATACAGTCTTATGAAAAGTCAGTTTATCAAGCAGACTTTTGCTTAAGAAGCACCATTCCCTAGTTTCCATACTGGTGAAAACTAGTGGCAGACTTAAACTTATAATCTTATGATGTTTTAAGTTGTCAGTTGGTTAGGTAAATTAATTCCAAAAAAGCAAATTATTAAAAAAAAGTTAAAACTAAAATACGGTTAGACTTGTTCAGGAATAGGAACAAGTAAGTAAAGAGTTGTCTTTGTTGTATAAATATAAGTGCTTACGTAAGCTACTAAACTACTAATTAGAACATAAAAACATTAGTGTTGCCCTGATGGTTCAGAGCCTTGGCCCATCTGGTCCGGCAGCCTGTTCTACACAAGGATGCCCCTCTTCTTACAGAAGATGGCCTTCAGGGGCAATACCACCTGGTATCAAGCCATTGATCCTCATGACTTTCATGAATTGGTCCAACCCTTTTTTGAAACCAACCAACCAATCAAGCTTCCTACATCTCAAATTCCAAAGTTTCATTAAGTGTTGTGTAAAAAAAAAAAAAGTCCACTTGTCTGTCAAATTGTTAAATCAAATCAAGTCAGTGATATTTGACCAAGATCTATTTGACTGACGATCAAGTGACATCCACCTAGCTTGTGTGCTACAGGAAAAAAAAATGGCTAACCTTTTCCAGCTCTTATGGTGCCCCTGTAGTAGCCTGAAGATACCTTTGGGTGGATTATTGCAGAATTGGTGCTTTTCCTCTTATTCCAGGCAAAGACTTTCTGTTCTGAGATCCATGCTGAATGGAGGGGGAGATTTGAAGTGATGTGGCCAGAGGCAGCAAGTTGGTTGGTCTCGGTATGGCAGATTTGCTGTGGAATTGCTCCTTCCATCCAGTCTTTGGAAACAGCAGCTGTACTTCGGTGCTGATTTGACTGCAAGGCAAACCAGAAACCCAGCTTCTGCAGTCATTTAATTTCCCTCTTTTAAATAATCCACAAAGAAGTGAAACCCTGAAATTGATCAGTTTCTGCTTCATCCACGTAACTGAAATGATTTGCCTTTTTTGTAGCCTGTATGATATGGAATTCCCTTACCCGGTTGCTGCTCCTTGCATGTTAAGGTAATTTACAGTTCTCGCCCAGGTCTTTAACACTTACTGGTTGTCTGCCTCTCTACACAATTCAAACAACCAATAGATGGAAGCTAAGAGATATCTCAAGTGCCAACTCTCTATTGCCATGTAGCGATCAAAAAGTCAATGCATGGTTATAAGGAACCATAAAAATGTTCAGTCAGTTGATGATATGATGAAAAATGCAACAAAAAAAGGCATTGCATGGAATAACCACAACATCGTGCCAATTGGAGGAGGCTTTTCACATGATCAACAAATGAGATTGAATAGAACTGGAGTTTCAGCTGAAGAAATCCCTAGATCACGGCCTTATAAGGTGTGTTAAAGCTGTATAGATGGCAGCAGAGATCAGACCTATTCTGGGTGCTCAGTAAAGGCATGTTGGGGGGGGGGAGCAAAATGTAGTGTGGTATTTTCCTTTATTAAAAACTGAAACGAGGTCGTGATTTGCTTTCTGACATTGACGTGAGTTTGAACCCATTGAGTTTGATCCCCTCATTGAATTCTGGTTATCAAAGCTCTTTAAGGTTAATATTGTTTTAGGCTTTGTGTTTTCTCTACACTCAATTTCTTTACTCTGCCCAACCATAAACATTTTTGCAAGTGCAGGGTCTGCTTTTTTTTTTTTTTTGACTAACAGAGTGTTCATCCATTGATTGTGACAACTGGCCCAAAGTCACCCAGCTGGATTTCATGTCTAAAGTGAGACTAGAACTCACAGTCTCCTGATTTGTGATCACTTTGCCAATTGGCAAAGAAGAGCTTTAAGGCACAAAGTTCTATGAAAGTTTAAATAAATATGTGATTGGCAAGATCTCTCAAAATGTAAGAGCCTAACAAACGGATTTGGTTTCTCTGGATCACAGTATAATGGCAGAAAATAATAATAGTCTTGAGCATTTTAAAATAGAAGCTATATAGCACATTCTCTCTTGTCAACTTTGCAGCAATGCTAAAGGAGAAGAGAGAGAGAAAGCGATTAATCACATTGCTTTGTTTGTTTATCTTACCTTACCTAGCCTGGTGCCTCCTGATATGTTAGGTCATGATCCTTATCTGCTCCAGGAGTATGTGCAAAAAAATATTAAAGCAAAACGATGTTCAAAGAAATCAGTTAATATAACAATGTCTTTCTGTAAGATATACTCCAGGTAAAAATATGTCTCCTTTCAGATCTTAAATTAACACATTTCTGCTTGTAGGAACACAATAGAAAATTGTACTGCCAGTGAAGATTATGTTTTCTGTCATTTGAGGGCATTCCCCTTCGGATTCCTCCTTCTGTCCCTCCCTATAAGTAGACAAAATCAGATTTCGCCTTCCTCCTCCAACCTCAAGATTCTTTCCAGTGGCCTGACTTCATTTCCTCACTATTGTTCTTGTTATAAAACGCCTTCCTGGAGTTTAACCTAAGTCTTTCCTTTGCAGCCTAAAACCATTTCCTTCTTGGTGACAAAAAACCTCCAGAACAATAGACTGCTAAAAGCATAAAAAAGAAGTGGCCGAGGGAGCTGCATGTTCAGATCTGTCACTGTTCTTTTATTTCGAACAATAAAGTACAGTCCTGGAAGTCACAGATTTAATCAAGTCCATCCATGTACTAAAGGTAGTAAAGTGGTACAAAACCTTTCTCTCTCACCCCTCCCCCAAATCTTCTTTCCTGAATCCTTTGCCCATTCAAAATACCCTGAAATATTTATTTATACGCATTACATTTTTATTCTACCTTTCATCCAGGAGCTCAAAGTACGTAAAGATAAAGGTAAAGGTTTCCCCTGTCCAGTTGTGTCCAACTCTAGGGGTTGGTGATTGTCTTCATTTCTTAGCCGAGGGAGCCAGCATTGTCCAAAGACATTTCTGTGGTCATCTGGCCAGCACAACTAAATGCTGAGGCTCATGGAATGCTGTTACCTTCCCACTGAAGTGGCACCTATTTATCTACTTGCATGTGCATGCTTTCAATCTGCTAGATGGGCAGGAGCTGGGGCAAGTAACAGGAATTCATCCCATTGCATGGCACTAAGGACTCGAACTTGGGCTGTCAGTTTTCTGCCTAACTCCTGGCAGTGGTTTGTGGAAAAGACTTTCTAATGGTACAAAGTTCTATATCTGTGGTATAGTTTATATATCTGTGGTATAAGAGTTTGATCCTGACCAGTTGAAGGTTGGTTCAGCCTTCCATCCTTCCCGAGATCAGTAAAATGAGGAGCCAGATTGTTGAGGGCAATATGCAGATTCTGTAAACCGCTTAGAGAGGGCGGTAAAGCATTATGAAGCCATAAGTAAGTCTAAGTGCTATTGTTATTGCTATTGCAAGTTGAGGCTCCAAGGTTGCATCAAGTCTTGAAATGCTTGGATATTGTTTCAAGATGTGTTTCAAAATTTCCCATCAAACTGTAAAATGGGGAAATTAATTATTTCTAGTTTGATTTATATTAATTGCTGTTTTGATTCCATACTTTGGACTACAGCCATAGCACACCAGAATGGATTTGGTCCTCCAAAGGTACATAGTAGAAAAGGATTAAATTCTTTTTTTTTTTTTAATTTTTCAAATGGCAGATGAATGATGATCAATCAAGGAATGCAATAGCAACACATTTCCTGAATCAGATAGGCCTAAGACAATATGTGGTAATTTTAGGAGTTACGATTTTAAAATTCTATATATCTTCCCTGGAGAAGAAGATTTCCTGAGGCTGCAGGTGCATTTTCCTCAGCAAAAGAAGCAGATGGTTGAGGAAGAAATGCCTGTCTGGGGAAGAAAACCCAAATTAAGAAAAATCTAGTTCCCTTTAAAATGATGGGAAATGAAAGAAAAATCTTCCCTTACCACCATTCAACAATCCCCTCCAGTTATTTTTCATTCCTATGCATCTTTCCCTTGTGAAGACCTCTGTGGTTTATGCATAGGGAACGAAAGGTCTATTTGCATGCCAAAATAAGCGATAACGAATTAGCTGCTTAAGTCAGTGCTTCTGCTGCTGCTCTGAAGATGAGAGAGCCACTAATTTACATTTCATCTCCCCTCTGGGTAGAGATGGTGTTATTCTCCTAGCACTCTTTCTCTAGTCTTAACCCAGTGCTTCCCAAACTTTTGCCTTCAGTACCCAAAACTGCTTATCAGAACTGTCTTTTTATGGCTTATCAGAAAGTTATTTATTTATTTATTTATTCATTTATTATCAAGCTTGCATGCTGCCCACCTCACCAAAGGCGACTCTAGGCAGCTTACAGACAATGAATAAAATGCACTATAAAACAATAAACAGGAATCATAAATTTCAAATTCAATTAAGATAAAGCTAACCAGGATGGAGAAGAAGGGAGCAAAGTTCTCACATGGAGGAGATGGGATGTTATCTACTCCCTTAGCCATCTCCAAAGTGCCACATCCCCATTGGGACCCCAGGCTAGTTAGCACAGCGATGTCTTCAAGGCTTTTCAAAAGGCCAAAAGGGTAAGAGCAGGTCTGACCTCAAGGAGCAAGATGTTCCAGAGGGCAGGAGCCATGGCAGAAAGGGGTATTTTTCGGGACCCCACCAGCTGGAATACCTTGGCTGATGGTCTGCAGCATTCCCCTTCTGCCAGATGGATGGTGCAGGCTAATCCCATTGGGTGAATTAAGTACACCCATGTCATGGAGGGCTTACAGGTGATGACCAACACCTTGAATTGGACCCAGAAGCAAATTGGCAGCCGGTGCTTGCGGAACAGAGATGTAACACAGGCCACCCTAGGGGGCCCCAAAACTGCCTATGCAGCTGTGTTCTGCACCAGCTGAAGCTTCCAGATACTCTTCAAGTGCACAACTGATGCACAACATGAAGTTGTGCAAAAGCTCTCCTGGCCATTACTGCTATCTGCTCATCAAGCATGAGTCGCAATTCAGTAGAACCCTCAGATTGTGCACTGGGTCTGTCTGGGGAAGTGCCACCTCATCTAGAACAAAAGATGTTAAAATCCCGGAGCTGGAAGCTCCATGCACCCACAAACACTTGGTCTTACCAGGGTTCAGCTGAAGTCTGTTGTCCCCCATCCAGATCCCTACAATCTCCAGGCACTGTGGACCCTCTGAAGCTGTCAAGCAACCACTTACTCTACCATCTTCCCTAAAAAGGGAGATGGGAGACTGGATGGAAGACAGATGGGGTCGAGATTTTTTTTTTTTAAGTAAGAATTTTTAAAAAGTAAGAAATGTCTTATTAAATGTACCTGTTGCGATTGGGTAATAGGTTGTCACCCAAAGAAAAAACACTTTTACTCAATTTTGGATAATTTACCCAGATTTAGGAAGCACTGCTTTAACCTTTTATTGGCTGAATCCATGAACTCATAATGACTGCTGAGCTGAGCTTCAAGCAAGTGAACAACCTGGGGGGGGGGGAAATGGTTGTTTTCCCAAGAAATGAAGACCCTTTAGGAAGATCTGCTTGTTTCTGAAGCGAGGGTTGTTGATTTTCTGCACTTGCTTTCTCATCTAGCAGCCTCATCTTACATTTCAGATGTGGAGGGGTGACTGTTGGTAATCTGATGTCCCCTGGGCAATAGTGTTGTCACCGACAAATCCTTTAAATCCAGAATCACTCATAAGCGGAGGAGAAATAATCCTTTCTTCCTGAGCAAAGGCTTTTCAGATACAGCGTTTGAACAAGTTACTGTGTTTGACTGAAACAACGATTAAGGATATTTTTCCACAAGAATGCTATCCAGTTTTAAAGTAGTTTCAGAGCTTCCCGATTCCATCCTGTTGTTAATACCCACAAGCTGAGCTGATTTATTGCTGTCTCAGTTGCCATGTCCTCAAAACCATAGTAAAACCTTCTTTTTTTACTTGAAATGCTATAGTTTTGGAAAGCATGTAAGATAAGATAAGATAAGATAAGATAACCTTTATTGTCATTTTTATATTGTGGGCACAATGGCACACATCAAAAATGAAATTTAGTTGCCCGCTCTCAAAGTGAAACACATACATGACACACGCCTAAACATACTATGTACAACATATATAGAGACCCACATCCCTACATATACATAGCAAATAAATATTAAATACTGTCCATCTTGAATATATAACGGAAGGAGGAGGCTTGAGAGTTCACAAGGTTAATGCTGTATGGAATGAAACTGTGGCTGAATCTGGATGTTCTGCTGCGAATACTACGAAGCCTCCTCCCAGAAGGTAACAAGGAAAACAGGTCATGAATGGGATGTGTAGTGTCCCAAATAATCTTACAGACCCTGCTCAAGCAGCGCTTCTGTGCTATGTCCTGGATGGGAGGGAGGGGACTGCCAATGATCTTTTCGGCCATTCTCACCACTCTCTGCACTGCCTTCCTGTCTGAAGCAGTGATGCTTCCAAACCAGACTGTGATGCTGTATGACAGGATGCTCTCGATTGTCCCCCTGTAGAAAGTGGTCAGGACAGGGGAAGGAAGATGTGCTTTTCTCATGTGGCGCAGAAAATGCAGGCGCTGCTGTGCCCGCTTCACCAGTTTCTCACTGTTGAGCGACCAAGTCAGCCTACTCGTTAGCTGCACACCCAGGAATTTGATGCTGGTAACCATCTGCACAGGTGAATCATTAATGCACAGAGAAGTGTGGCTGTGCCTGCCTTTTCTGAAATCAACAATGATCTCTTTGGTTTTTCCTGTATTTAAAACTAGGCTGTTTTCCTTACACCAGTTCACCAACCCCTCAACCTCCTTGCAGTAAGCTTCCACTTTGTCATCCTGAATAAGGCCCACTACTGTTGTATCATCTGCGAACTTCACAATATGGTTGGTGGCAAACCTAGCACAGCAGTCATGGGTCAACAGGGTGAACAGCAGCAGACTTAAGACGCAGCCCTGAAGAGAACCTGTGCCCTGAGGCCAGTTTGTTTCATATTTGGAGGAACTTTGTCTTTCTATGTCTCCTGGGAGCTTCAGATCATTTCACATAGGAACTATGAGACCTCTTTGCATTTAACAAGACAAATATGCCCAACATGAGGAAAGGCCCTGGTGGAGGTAGCACATGCAATCTATTGCTCTTTGTGAAGTAAGGAAAGAGGAAAATTTGGTTACTTGGAGAAACTTGGACAAAGAGAGATTTTTGCTCCTTCTTCACATTATCTTCTGAAGGACTGGGAAATGTTGTGGGTTTTTTTTTTGTCCCCTATTTTTTTCTTCCTTTTCCCTTAAAATGGGATAAGGATGGTCTCAAGTTCATTGAACATATTCAATCAAGGAGCTACCAAGGAGAAAACAACATCCCAACAACACTGACAGGATAAATTAGTTACCTTTAGTTTGGTAATGAAATATCTGCAAGCAAACAATCAACCTCAAAGAGCACCAAGGACTCTGCAGTTCACCCCTGAACTACAAATATTTTCTTCTATTGGTAACTAGAGTATGTGCCTGAATATAAGACTTATAAGGGCAGCAGACTCACTGATCAAGTGATTAGCTAATGGTAGAGTTGCATTCCTCTGCGAAATATCAGTTCTAGCCTGCACTTTTTGGAGAGAGAGGCACTTAGAATTTTGCAGTTAAACTGAATAAACAGGCGGGCAAATAAGCAAAGGGGAATTTTGCAATGGAGTTGAATACAGGAACAGAACACAGACCTTCCACTTCTAGGATCTAAGTATCCAGGCAAATTAATAACTGAGGGAGGAATATAATCCTTTACATATACATTTAGATCTGACAAACGTAAAGGAACCCCCCCCCCAAAAAAAAAAATTATTTAACTTCTATGAAGCTAGAAGGCTAGAATGGGATAGGATGCTTTCCAGTGCACTGCACCAAATATTAAATGTATTACTATTTGCCTACAAGCTATGCTTGGTGCAATATGCTCCTGGCTGTCAGGGAACAAAACTATTCCATTGAAATTGGGGGGGGCAATGGCTAGAGATACTTAGAGAGTCAGAGAAATACATAGATGAGACTGTCTAGCATGAGATAGCTTTATCTTACTACCAGGATGATAGTTTACTAAAGAGCCTTGTGGAAAGAAGACATCAATTTGAGGATAATGGAGATAGAGCTTAGGAGCAGCCCAATCCTTTGGTGGTAAACACACATTCCATTGTATCAAAAGTGGATGAAGGGCTGGAAGATGGAGAGGGTTTTGTTGCGGGTGATTAAGTCATTAGAAATACAAAGAGATCTATGTGGGTATAAATTACATGTGACTTGTTTGCCTGATGGGATATCCTATTCCATCTAGGTGAATCATATTTATCTAGATATCTTGCTTCATCTAGATAAATAGTGAAGAGTATTTTCAGCAACATTAAGAAATCTAATCAGCTGTCATGGAAGCCAACATTTAATTGCTAGGAAGCAGAATAAAGTCTAGAGCTTCCAATGTAATATTCTCTGAGTGAGGGATCAGACAGCGATATTAGGTACAGGAGATTTGTTAGACACTAGAGAAATTTTGGGGAAAAGAAAAATGGGCTCTGTTTAAATTGAAGTGAAACCAGGCTATTGGCACATAATATCAAAATGATGGCAGAGCTGCTATTAAACTGATCTATGGGGGGCAGTCAACAGTTCTGAGCCATAACCACCATAAAATGCTGTAGATTTTTTAGAAAACATTATGAAGGATGGAGCAAACATTGGAAGTGGAAATGAGACTTGGGGGAGGAAAAGGAGAAGGGGAGAGAGAGAGAAAAAGAGGGAGGGAGGGAGGGAGAGAGAGAGAGGGAGGGAGAGAGGGAGAGAGAGGGAGAGAGAGGGAGAGAGAGAGATGAAACAGGCTCACATAAAATTTAAAAAAGTCATGGTGTTATCAGTATTTCTAAACAAATGTTAGGAATCTCCAAGTCAAGATGTAGAAACCTGGTTACAACTGAGATCATAGAGTGGGTACAACAGAAACCTAAAGAAACACTGAGATGTGGTCATTTCTGAACACACATTCTATAGAAAGAACAGAAAAGGAGACACTGGAGAAGATGTTTCTATCAAAGAAGATATAAAATCTACCATATCAGAAAATACTGGAAAACCAAATGCCTCCATGGATTCATTATATGACTGTGCCCAATTTTGTAATCTTTTTTTATGGTGGTCACTAAACAAACTCATTTTAGCCAATAGACATTTTTTGCCAGAAAGCAGAAGTAAACACCATTTTCTGGCAAAAAAATATCATAAATTGAAATCATGCAACACCCTGCAAATGGACCTAAGTATGGTTCTGTTGCCAAGCACCAAAATGTGATCACGTGACTATCTGGGGGGGGGGGGCATGCAGCCATCAGAACTTTGAAACAGGGTTGTAAGTAGCTCTGGAGAGATCTGCCATAATTTCAAATGGTTGTTATGCTATTGGTTGTCAGGCAAGGACTACCTGTAATTTGAAATCTGAAAATTACACTTTTCATAAACTTCAATTATCTTGTTTTTTAATTTGCAAACTTATTAATGCCATTTGAATTGCCATTTCCTACTTCATTTTATAGTTTGACACTGGAGATAGGAAACTGTAGGTCTATTGTACCAACAGGAAAATATGGGCTTACTAGTTACAAAAGTTTTCTCCTAGGCAAGTGCCTACGTAGCTTACTTTTGATTTTTCAAAGATATAGTTAATGCACATTATAATTATACCTGTCTTAGCACCATTCAACTTATGCATAAGCATAACATAATTATAGCTTCATTATAGGGTTCTTGCTTGCAGTAGTTTTTCCAGCAGGAAGCCTACTGCACTGTCATCAAACTCTCAGATGGGAAATTAGGATTAGCAAGTCCTTATTTTTATGTTAATGTGAAAATATTTTTTTAACTGTACATTCAGTAATGGTACACACTCCTATCAAGCAATAAAACTTAACTGCCTTGGAGAGGACAAAGATGTCCATACTGAGCTATAATTAATTGATTTTTTCCTTCTAGTTGATCAAGTTAAATCTTCAAAAGACAGATGTTTCTTCAAAGTTTTTCTTTTTCTTTTATTTTTTTAAAGATAATCTTTCCACAAAAGGAGATTTCCAGAATAACCTGATGGTATGGCCATCAAGTAAAGAAGTATAGAATGTCTAAGAAGAGGATAATACACAATACACAAATGATTTGTGAAGGACCTTGTGGCTTGTCTTTTCTATCACTCAGCTGTTTATTAGCAATGTACCTATCATTTGAAGCAAAAATAATGCAGAATTTATATAGCTTTTGATTGATCAATTGCTTGTTAGTAACCCAGGATAGGACTAATGCCTACTAAAGTGTTGCCTACCACTAACATTTGTTAGTGAGAATAATGCAGACAAATGCATTCTCCTCCTTAATATGTAAATTTGACTTCCTCTTAGACAGAGGCGTGCTAAATACTTAAAACATCTGGGCGTCTTGTTTTAAGGACAATACAATGGTTCACATAATGTGAATTGGAAGTGGGGATCTCTTGGGCATTTTAAATATGACAGTCCCCATAAGCACTCGAAAAAAAGATAATTAAGAGAAGGAGTGGTATATCCATGTTTCTCTAGCAGATATGGTTTTTAAGAATAAGAGAGCTGAAAGACTAGGCATCTGAACAATGAAAGATTTTTCTCTGGGATTCCAACACTGTTGGTAGTGGATTTTCTGATTTGAGGAAAGCCTATGTTATTTGTTAATGAAGCTAATATGTGAAAATCATGTATTTTTGGAAATCTTTGAGAAGCTAAATAATCATTTATTAAAAATGTATACAATACAATTCAAATGAATTCAGGATGGCATGAAATGCATATAAGGACTCCATCTCTTCTTTAATAATTCAATATCCAGGGGAGGAAAACCCCAGTATTTTTAGATGCACAATTCCTTCTGTTTTGGGTTAAAATCTACAATATTTACCAATAAATGTTGCAATATTAATACAGTACACATGACATTTATCCAGAAAATTTAGACATTAGTCACAGCACATGGGATTATAGCAGATCATTGGGCTGAGACCCTATGTTTATTTTTGAAAAAGCTAATAGTGAGAGCTTTTTTTAAAAAAATCCCTTGATTCTCTGAGTCAGGGGTGTCAAACTGCCGGCCCAAGGGCCGGTTGCATCATATGGAGGCCACGCCCAACCCAGCTCCAGCAATGCAAAAAAAGTCACGACACGTCATGACACGTCACATGACGTGGCGAGTTTGACACCTGTGCTCTAAGTGTAGCAAAGGGCTAAACAACCTGAGTCTGTATAATCTTGAGAATGAAGAGATTTAAAGACTTGATTGTTGCTGCTGAATTCCATTTCCCATTATTAACCATCAGTAGAGTTTCTTCTGTAAAACAGGGATTAATAATTACATATTATATTTATTTATTATGTCCTGCCCTCATTTTGGGGGGGAAGATGAGCTTCAATATTCAATTCAAAGGCCAAATGTGGTCCTTCGCTTGAAAACAGTTGTACATTCCTAGTCCAGACTTTGAACTTTGGCAATCAGGGATATTGGGAATTTATATCTCAGTTTATTTACTTTGTTTATTTGATGAGATAAATTTTCTGGGTAATCATATGCATCATCCTTGATTGGGACAGTGGAAGGTCTAAAGCAATCACTGGGAAAAAGAAGTCAGGACGAGTTCAATTTTTACTCTATATTAAAAGTGCTGACTGAAATGGCAGTTTATAAATAGTTCTTGCAGGAGATTCAGTTAAATATTTTTCATTTTACTTCAGTTTGAATTAGAATGTGCATCACAGTTTGTCTTAACTTTCTTTTTCTGGAACAGGACAGATTCAATGAGAAATGAAAGCAGATTCTTTGATGTCTCTACCAAGATACCTTTTGAAATGCTAACTCAAATCACGAGCACAGTACTCCTTTTCATCTTATTGATGTTCTTCTCCTTTTCAACTAGTGACGAAACAGTTCTAAATTAGGAAATATGTGCAAAGAAGAGTGTGGGGAGGGGGACGGAAGAAAAGAAGTATTCAAAACCTTAAGTGCTTATTACTGAACACTGCTTCCCATGTAACACAAATCTTAGATGTACACTGAGGTTTCCTCCCCATATATTTACTTGAATTTAATTTAGAGAGAAGTAATTGGGATAATGCTACATGTTTCTGGTTTATATGGTTCTGAACTTTTAGTTTCTCATTTATTCATCCTTGGGCTGGCCTTAATGGCAAGATTTCCTCCTGTCATTTCCTTATCATTTTGTGCATCAAAACATTACAAGAGATGAGATGTTACGAAAAGGCAAAAGAAGGAAGCAGGTAACACCCTTCCCCCAAAAACCTGCCAGTCAATCACTAGCATTTGCTGGAAAAGAGCTGTTATATACAAACAGATGAATACAAATTGTATATACTTTCTACTTAACTAGCACTCTGTTCATGAGATATGGATATATCCAGAGGGTAAATTCACAACAATGTAGAATCTCCCATTTGCATGTTCAGCAACACATGGACAAAAAATATCAAGAGATGGAATCAATATTAAAATGCTGTGCATTTGATTAAGGAAATGTTATATGCACAAGAATTTGCAATAGGGCAGGAACAGAACCAACATATCCTAAAAAAAGTAATCCTAGTTAGGGAAAATGCTCACATTTTTTTCTAGCAAGTTCTCATTCATTTTGATGGAAGAGTACTTATAAGGGTAGCAAAAGAAAAAGAGAATTGCCTTGGGTGAGATGGGCAAGCATACAAGTTTGATAAATAAACATAAAATAAATAAAAAAGGTTTTTCAGTGGAAGAGCTGAGGTTTCCTTAGATACACTCTTGGTTAAAGGGAGGTCAAGTGGGTTTTATTGTATAATAATCTCTCAATCATCTGCAGCCTTCCTAGCTTTTTCCACTTCCATTCAGGCATGAGGAAGGATATCAGAAGGGAATTCCTTCCATAGTGGTGTGGTACTGACACGACTAAGGGGGAGTTCTGCTTCTGAGACATTATTGGAGAATTCTGGAGAAATTGGTCCCTCCATTTCTCCATCCACCATGTCAGCAGAGTATTTCAAAAGAAAATACACAGCCCTAAGAAAAACAGGTTTCGGAGAGATTTAGGGCCATTGTATCTGTGCTACAATAATCCAGATAATCACTGAATGGCAACAATGGGTTTTCTGTATCCCCTTTCTACCATCTAATCATTCAGCTTTTTGTAACCCAGATGTGGTAGCCCTACATTTATTAAAAGGCTTTTGGGAGAATTTGAGTAAAGTTCAGTTCTTTGTTTTTTACAAGTTCACAAGTTTGTGGGCTCTATTCTCTTCTCTGAAATGAAACCCAACTATTACTTCAGATGTTTAATGGAGAAGAGGGCTGTATTTCCAATCGGAAAGGCATGTAAAGGGTATGATTATGATGGTGGTGTATATAGTATTATGTATGATGCACAGGAAGTGAATAGATAACCCACCAACTTGAACAGGAAATTGGACAGATTCTCAGAGGATAAGTCTCCCTCTCCTTATTTATCCATTTATTCCACTTTTTATCATCTTCTCAGAGCACTCATAGTGTTACACCTATGCATAATAATAAAAGGAACCATCACCCTCAACATAAAACAGCATAACATCGATGTAATATATGCTAAAGAATGCACAAAAATGTAACATGTTCTCACATTTCTTTAAGTTGCATATCAGTAATGGAAAATAACCAATTAATCAATAAGTGCAATTTATTATCCTTCCCCATTATAGAAAGGCCTGTCAAGAGTTAAAGCTTGGTGAGTCTTATTATAAATTGAGACATGGTATTGCATTAAAAATGATACAACTACTTTGGCATAAACTGCACTGAGCAATACTCTATTTAGGTCCACATGACATAGAACTATTATTTTTAACAATTCAATCTCATTTTGTGTTCTGGTGCAAGCAGAGAAATGTTCTGACTCACCTATATCTAAAAGGTATCATTTAGCCCAATAACACTTTTGCCGGAGGGGGGGGGAAGGTGGGAGGAATAGAATGTGCCATTCATTTCAAGGCTATGATTCATGAATCATTTAAGCCAAAACACTTGTATTTAATCCAATTTTATTCTTTTAAAAGGAATCAAAATTACAGAAAAGAAAAGGAATAACGTGCTCCAATAACTGTAGACTAATAGTAAATTTTAATTGCCCTAAATCCATGTGCTCTAGCTCTGGAATAGATAGACATCTGGCTCAGGTAATCTCTCTCCCTCCCTCCCTCTTTTTTCTTTTTTTATTTCTCTAGAATCTCTGCCTTCACCGATTAGTTCTTGTACAAAAGACCAACAGTTAAAGAACCTGGAGTCCAGACATTTACTTTGAATATCAGGACTGATTGGAGCACTAAGCCCTTCTACGCGAGAATCCGCTTTTGTTCATGTCACAGTTTTTTCGCTTAAATTATATCATTTAAAGGGTGTGCAGGAAGGATCATTTTCCTGCTTTTATTATTCAAAAGTGGAGAATCAGAAATTTTCCCAAGTCTGCATTAAATTACCTAGATAGCTTGTTTTGTTGTTGTTAGTTGCGAAGTCGTGTCGGACCCATCGCGACCCCATGGACAACGTTCCTCCAGGTCTTCCTGTCCTCTACCATCTTCTGGAGTCCATTTAAGCTCACGCCTATGATTCCAAAGCTCTGTTGATCTTAACATTGCTCTGATATAACTTGATTTAGGGCCATGCTTCCTCCTTTCTATTTATAGGTTAAACAGTGATCCAGTGTTAGTGTTAATTAGTACTGGATAACAGAATAATAGAGTTGGAAGGGACCTTTGAGGTCTTCTAGTCTAACCTCCTGCTCAAGCAGGAGAATTTATGCCATTCTGGATAAATTGTTGTCCAATCTCTTCTTAAAAACCTCCAGTGATGGCACGACCACAACTTCTGATGGATCGTTCCCACTGACAAGAAATTCCTCCTTACTTCTAGGTTGAATCTCTCTTTAACAAGCTTCTACCCATTGCTTCTTGTCTTGCCCTCAGGTGCTTTGGAGAATAGTTGACTCCCTCTTTTTTGTGACAGTCCCTTAAATATTGGAAGACTGGTATCAAGTCTCCCCTAGTTCTTTGGTTGGTTAGACTGGACATACCCAGTTATTGCAACCATTCATTGCAACCTGCCTGACTGTCTGTCTGGCATGTGAGAAGTGGCTTTAATAAAAATAGGAAGTTGGAAGTATCATTAAAGGGCATTTAACCTAACCCTCTGAATAACAGAATAATAGAGTTGGAAGGGACCTTTGAGGTCTTCTAGTCCAACCCCTTGCTCAAGCAGGAGAATCTGGATAAATTCTGTCCAATCTCTTCTGCACTACAGAGCATCTCTGACAGGTGATAAACCAGGCTCCTTTCCAATGAAGAAGAACTAACCATTTCAGCTGGCACTTTTCATGTGATTGACAGCTTGTGTAGTCAAGAATTTCTTCCTGATGTCTAGCCCAAATCTATTTCTTGTAGTTTTATCTCTTTGATTCTAGGGACCACTGATATTTTTTTCAATAAATTGCTTCACACTAATGCCCTTTGATCTGCCACAAAGCAACACAGTTCACCTCCAGGAATGCTTCAGTCACTCTGGGATTCTCATCTGCCAGTTCCACAGCTGGAAGAAGCTTCTGCACCTGCATGTTGCAAACAGAAAAAGGCAAACACAATAAGGTGAGGAAAAAATGTTGCGGCTTTGAGAGATGGTTTGCATGACTCACTGCAGAGACAAAACACCTGCCAAACTGCCTGACGTATATATTCTTCTTAATCTGTCCTTGCTTCTTTTCAATATGAATTAAAAATCAGATTTAAAATAAAATAAAATATAAACCTCCCTTTCCTCTGATCATTAATTGTTAGCAATATAGCACTTTTCCCCAAAATTTTGTTCAATATAGATGACATTGCGGCGTGATGGAGACAGACTCATCACTTGGCTGCAAGCTATTTAAGAGTCTTATAATATAATAAATATCTTGAGGATTTCTTGACAAAGCATGCATTTGACCAGTTCTTTCATTCAGGCCAGTCTAACTGAAGTGCGACCAGTGACATCACATTACCATATAAAACCCCAACTTTGCATTTGTCAACAGCTTTGAAAGCCAAGGGCTGCCATTTGCATGATTATTTCGAACCACCAACTGAGAAAATCTAAAAATGTGCCCATTACCCCTTTTATGCTGAAGTGTATGAATATAAATTAACTGTCTTACCGGTAAATTAAAGTCAAGTCACAGAGTAATATGGCATTTTAGCTCCAATATGATGAAGCTGCCTAAGGTAAATCTATTTTGTAAGAAGATGTTGAGAACTGCATTTATCTCAGGTTGATACAGTAGAATACAGTAGGGATTCTCAGTGAGTTACTGGAAACTTCAAGGAAGGCAATATGAGCAACAGGAATTATCTCAACAAGGCAGATAAACATCAAATACTTCACCTCTGAAATCTAAGTTAATTAGCAAACTTCATACTACCCTAAAATACATATGACCACAGGTACAATAAATAAAACAACTTAAAGTGGTCCAGTGCTAAATATAAAGAACACATATCAATGATTCACTATTGCTGATGAGGAAGGAATTTATCATTTTAACATTGCATAATGTATCCCTTAACTATAGCCATTTAGGAAGTGTCTATGTCTCTTTATATGATGATATAAAGTATTTTGAATACTCAAGATACTGTCTA
This sequence comes from Azemiops feae, assembly GCA_023970755.1. Taxonomy (NCBI): domain Eukaryota; kingdom Metazoa; phylum Chordata; class Lepidosauria; order Squamata; family Viperidae; genus Azemiops; species Azemiops feae. Next base: position 23,471 of record JALGBA010000234.1, read on the forward strand.
GAAAAATATGAACTTCTCTGAGAAGGAATGATCTGTGTAAAGTCATGTTAACAGCCCTATAAACTTCAGAGAAAATGCATAAAAAAGAGGATAAATCCAAACCATCTCTCCAAATCCATCTCCAGTTGGTTATAAACAGTTATACCAACCCTTGTTGCACATTATTGAAGACTTTTGTTTGTTTGTTTGTTCTTTCTTGGGATAATAACTGTGTAGACAATTTCTTCTGAGATTCTCAGGCCTCTTGAGATTTCAGCAATTTCACCCCTGAGACTTTTAGCTCTCTTGTGTAAATCATGAAATTTCCTGTAGGAACTCTGACATCTCATGAGGTTTGGTCATCTGACAAGTAGATAGACATTTGGCCTCAGGATGAGACTTAGTTTTATTGTGATTCAGTTAGGCTGTAAATTATAGTAACCACATGTAGATAACTTTGTTGGCAATGTTTTGCAGGCAGGAATAAATCATGCATTGTATGGAGCATATGAATTTAACAGAGTCAGAGCAGAAACAAAGAGGAATATCCAACAACTGGAAAAAGCTGTGCTTGACAGGGTAACATGGAGAGCACTTGCCTATAAAGTCACCAAGAGTCGGACATTACTGAACGGTTAAAAAAACTAGTGCTAAATGGCAGAATCATACTTCTCTTCAAATCTAAGATGTAAGCAGAAACCTTCAAATTAATTTTCATAATAACTGAAATCCAGTGGCAAGTTATTCCTTAAAACAACACTTCTAATCTGTATCAGTATATTTTTTTTCAACCTTTGCCCAACTCGGTGTTTATTGAAAACACCATTATTTCACCAGTAGGCCAGTCACAAATATTCCATTCTTGGGAAGGTGTTAGAGAAAATAGAGGCTGAGCAATCTCTGTATCTGGATGTATCTGGATGAAAATGATATTTTGGTCTAACTACAGTCCATGTTTAATCAAGAATAGTGCTGTTTTGATAAATGATTTATGCTGGAAATTAAAGATGAGAAAGAGAACCAGTTAGTTTTCTTGGGCTTCATAGTATTCTTATGGAGTTTTTGGCAGAAGTGGGCTTAGTGGCAATTTTTATATTGGTTTTAGTTCTTCCTCTTAGGATATGCCTGGAATGAGAAGTCCTGAGAAGTTCATCATCTAGATATCAAATCCATAATGTCCCCTATGTTGTTAAACATTTACATGAAACTACTGGAAAATGACGCTGAAATGTGGGCTGATGACACCCAGTTCTAATGCTGTCTATCTTCTAACTCCAAGGAAGTTAGTAATATTCTAGAATGTTGCCAATTTTTCATAATGGACTAAATAAGGGAAATAAGAGAGGAATTGTATTTATATACATTTTAAAATTAACTTAAATGAAATTACACCAGCTTTAGTTGTCTTTTGATGTTGTCTTCTAATATTTTTCATAACGTTTTTTAGCCACATCCATATCTTTTGGGAGAGTCTTCTCATTTCTAACACATTCAGCAAATGAATCTGGGATGTTCTTAATATATGTGTTCTGTACTCTTGAAAACTAGGTTATATATCTAGAGGGAAAGGATTTTATTGTGGTTTCCAAATGTTATGGACAGAAAAAGCAATGTGCTTTATCATCTTCCTTCAAATTTAGTGCCAGCTTCAAGAGTGCAAGGAATTTGATGGAAGATTTGTCTTTGAGTTTAATGAGAGCAGGGATCAGTATTATCATTCCAGGCAATTAAATTAAATAGCATGATATTACTTATCAGAAAGATGAAGATATAAATCAAAAGATGGACAGCTCAGAAAAGTAAAAGTATTCAGGCAAGCTGTAGCTAAAAGCTGTTATAAATCAAACTGTAGGCATTCAGCTCTGAAGTGTGGTACTAATTTTATTGTCTGACTGACTGTGCAACTGTACATGCTTTTATTTTCATTTCATAAGGCTGCTTGTCTTATCTGGGAAAATATCCTCCATAATTCTATACTTTTTGCATTTAAATAATTTATGACATGATTAAACTTAATGGGTTTGTTATGGAGTAGCAATCACTCAGTAGGATATAAAAATCCATGGGACTCTCTTTCACACACTCAAATAACAGAAAAATGGCAAAGACAAAAAATAGCACAGTATATTGCTGAAGGATATATATATTTAACAATAGTGGATGAAATTGTATCAGACAAATTACTCCTGGTAGATGAAATAAAAGCTGCATGTGTCATTAATCTGAGGAGAGAAACATAGTTTAATATTAATCATTCTGTTTGACAGAATTTAAAAGCTGCTAATATATAAAAGCGGGAGCCAGTCTGGTGTGGCAATTAATTGAGCTAAAACTGAGAAACTGTGAGTTCTAGTTTTGTCTTGGACACAATGCCAGCTGAGTGACCTTGGACCAATTACTCCCTCTCAACCCTAGAAAAAACACAATGCAAACCAACGCAACCTATTTATTTGAACAGTAAGAGAGGATTTTTGTTGCTGCTTCCAATAAGATCTGGAAAAAAAACCTTAGGATGATCTTAAGAAGACATGTGAATTGCCTTATGCAAAGCTCAAGAGCAAGTATGATCAGCATATCCTCCAGTTCTTGTTTTTCCTCTTATTGCGACACACAGAATAAATGTTATGTGTTCAGGGGGACGGGTCCAGGAACTAGAAAGAAATTAATTTATAACCTAAAATATGTTCCTCCTCTATCTTGTACAGCAGGGGTCCCCAACCTTGGCCACTTTATGACTTGTGGACAGACTTACCTTGTGTCATCTCAGCTCATCTTACCTCACCTCACCTCACTTCACCTCCCCACCCTTATCGTCCAGACCCCATGCCCAGGGGAACATCCAGGCCTTCAGGGACTTTAGGAATGTCATCAGGATCAGACCCCTCCATGAATCTCATGTGCTTATTTTGTACAGCAAAAAACAGATCTGGGAACAACTAGAAGCAAACAAAATTATAACTAGTAGCTAGCATGGGTTTGTTAAAAACAGATCATGTCAAACCAATCTTATTTCATTCTTTTATGAAGTGACTAAATTAGTAGACCAGCGAAATGCTGTGGACATAGTATACTTAGATTTCAGTAAAGCATTTGACAAAGTAGACCACAACCTACTGTAAGCTAGAAAAAAATGGAATAGATAACATTACCACCAGATGGATTTGAAGCTGGCTGGCAAACTATACTCAACAAGTGGTCCTTAATGGTACTATATCCATATGGAGAGAAGTAAGCAGTGGGGTACCACAAGGCTCCATCTTAGGCCCAGTATTCTTCAATATCTTCATAAATGACTTAGATGAGGGACTAGAAGGGGAACTCATCAAATTTGCAGATAACACTAAACTGGCAGGAATAGCCAACAGAAGACCAGCTCAGGAGCCAAAAAGATCTTGACAAACTTGAATAATGGGCCCTATCCAACAAAATGAATTTTAACATGGAGAAAAGCAAAGTTTTACATTTAGACAGGAAAATCAAAGGTATAAGTACAGATTAGGTGAGACCTGGCTCAAAAACAGTAACTATGAGAGGGACCGTGGAGTCCTAGTGGATGATCACTTGACTATGAGCCAGCAGTGTGCAGCAGCAGTTAAAAAAGCTAATACAATCCTGGGCTGTATAAACAGAGGCAGAGAATCAAGATCATGCAAAGTATTGGTACCGCTTTATAAAACCCTAGTAAGACCACTCCTGGAATACTGCAACCAATTTTGGTCACCATACTACAAAAAAGATGTTGAGAGTTTGGCAAAAGTTCAGAGAAGAGCAACTAAAATGATCAAAGGCCTGGAGACTAAAACATATGAAGAACAGCTGCGGGACTTGGGTGGTGACATGATAGCAGTATTCCAGTATTTGAGGGGCTGCCACAAAGAAGAGGACATCAAACTATTTTCCAAATCATCAGAGGGCAGAACAAGAAAAAATGGTTGGAAACTGATCAAAGAGAGAAGCAACCTGGAATTAAGGAGAAACTTCCTGACAGTGAGGACAATCAACCAGTGGAACAGCTTGCGTTCAGAAATCGTGGGTGCTCCATCACTGGAGGTTTTTAAGAAGAGACACTAGACAGTCACTTGTCTGAAATGGTATAGGTTCTCCTGCTTGAGCAGGGGGCTGGACTAGAAGACCTCCAAGGTCCCTTCCAGTTCTATTCTATTCTATTCTATTCTACATTTATGTTTTCTAAAACTGAACATATAATTACTCATTTCTTTTTATTCCATACAGGCAGTGGTGGGATTCAGGCAGTTCGCACCACTTCGGCAGAACCGGTAGCTAATTTTTTGTTGCCCGGGCCCAGAATGGACTTCCAGAAGCGGCATCCACACAGAGAACACGTATTTATGAAAGTTGGTGGAAGTTCCTGTCCCAATTGTGGTCGTAAGTCAAAGTCTATCTGTACCATAAAAATTCAGACAGAACATAAAAAGGTGAGATCCAAATCCCAAGTATATTTCCTTTAAAAATCATTCTTGAATTTGAATGGAGAGATCATAGGGAAAGATTCACTTGAAATGTTTGAATATTACTGACAGTCCTTGTGAAATGAGGTTGCCTGAAGTACCACATGACAAAAGAAATGATAACTGAGATGTATATCTTCAGATTAGGGAAATTCTAAGATGTGGAATATAAAAGTCCCAATCTTTTATATCCTTCTTTTTCCTTCTAGCTTTCACATTCTCCAAACTTTCTCCAGGGAGATAGATCTTCATCTAATATGTTTAAAATACAATAATTTGATCCTGGTCATTTGCATATGAAATGAAAATTTGGGGTTGATTTGGTTAATGATGCATTTATTTGTTTTCTCCTCTGACCATGGCATTCTCTGGAGAATTTTCCAATATTAAAGTTCAAAAGCATCATTTTTTTTTCTATACTGCCTCTGCAGAGTCTAACTTTTGCTTCCATTGAGTTTCATAAGGAACAACATTGCTTACATTATTCTGATATTTATTTCTCTAGTAGCTCCTTTATATAGTGAATGGAATTCTTGTTATTCTGCCAATTTCATGCCTGTTGATGATTAAATGCTATCGAATTTATGCCCTGAGTAGAGAAAGTAGATTCAAAGTTATACATTGCTGTGCTTCCTTATGTTCTCCATTCTTCTACAATAAAAAACAGGGTCAGCTTGTTAGAATAACAGTTAGAACCTTGACACCTCTCATGTATCAGAATTGTTGTTTTGCATTCTAAAGAATGTTTCTGCAATGAATTATACCATGTATCCCTAGAAGTTTTCTTGCTTCCCTATCACTTACAAAGCAATTCTCTCTCTTGGGATCTATTTTTTATATAAATTTTATTTAAGTTTTACAGAGAAAATTAAAAACTAACACAAAATAGTACAGAATTTAAAAAAATTAAAAAGAGAAAAAAGAAAGGACAAAAGTGCAGGAAAAAAGAATAAAAAGAAATAGAAAAAGCTTCTAATTTCCTTTAAGCAAACTCAAGTCAGAAATGCATTTTTTTCCTGTTTCATGCAAAAAGTTTGAAAGGAATTTCCAGTCAGCCATAAATGTAGATACTATCTTTTCTCTAATCAAAGAAGTTAATTTAGCCATCTCCATAAATTCCATCATCTTCACCAACCATTCTTCCATTGTGGGTAGTGTCAAACCTTTCCACTTGATCTTATAATAATCTTGCTGCAGTTGTCATATTTAAAAGCAAAGTTCCATGACTTTTTTCTAGTTGCCTGCCCATTAATCCCAAATGAAAAGTCTCGTTTTAATTGTACTTTAGGCTTTAAAATCTTCTGAATTAATATATCCATTTGTATTCATTCTTTTTAGCTTTTTACACACCCACCAAATATAGAATGTCCTTCACATTGTTCATATCCCCAGCAAAGATCTGAATTACTTTCATGCACCCTAGACAATTTTTCTAGTGGCAAATACCAACGATACATCTTTTTGTAAAAATTCTCTTTAATGTTAGAAGAGAATGTAGATTTCAGTCCTTTCAACCACATATTTTCCCATTGATCCAGTTGTTTATTTAATTAATTTTTGAGCCCATTTTATCACACATTCTTTCATTCACTTGAGATTTCCTACTAATACATATGTACGGTCCCTGTCTTTGAACAACATTCTATAAAGGCCAATGTAATTTTGAGGCTCTTGCTCTTATCTCGTATGGGTGTAAGAAAGCAGTGATTTACTATAATCGAGTAGCTTTGGAAAATAAAATTATTCTTTAAATCCTCTCCAATTGTTGGCCTTTACTGGGCGAGCTTTCCACCAAATTCTGTACTATCAGTACTAGCTAGTAGCAACCTTTTAGAGCTTCTGAATAACAGATGTTGAATATATTTGATATTTCTAGGGCACTCTTTGCTAACTCAGAGTTTTCCAGTATATTAAGACCACAATTCATAAGATCTATAGGCCATGTGGCTTCAGCTACTGTCATTGAAATGTCTTAAGATTGGCCATATAGATTTGGAATTCTGAGAACGTGAGTTGCATCACAATACAAGGCCCCAGGTTTGAGAAACTGGTGCCACATAAACTAAGATATGGGCATAACTGGCTTTGCCACATGTGTCTGCAAATAGCCAAAAAGGACTGTATAGTTGATTAGTAAGTAATGTAAATAAGTAAGAGCACATATGCTTTCTTGCAAGAGATGTGAGGCCACCATGCATAGTTGATCTCAATAGATTTTGTTTCAAGAGATGAAGCAGGAAATGATACCCATCCCCATAATTTCAAAGGAATTTCTGCCATATCTGAAGCAGAAAAACCTACATATCTCTCACTTCCAGCTGGCAATGAAAATACAATAATACTGAATTAACAATTTGGGGGTCTTTTGCAATACTCAAATCTAGGGCCTAAAGCATTCATTTCATTATTTCTAATGGTAGGGTGGATCTACAAAATTATAACTTCATCAGAATACATGCATCTGTATTCTGGGGTTCTGGTATCAAACTAAATAGGACAATTCAAAAGAAAGATGGGCAGATTATCAAATTCTATTCTTTATTTTCAAAGCTTAAATTCATTCCCTCATGTTTCCAGATTATTTTATTTATTTATTTTTACAAAAAGGTCCACATGAAAAGCTATGCATTTTTTTAAGATGCATTTTTCCCCCTGATCCATGAGGATGTTTGGAAGAAATTCCCTTCTAATACAATACACATTTTATGCCACTTTTACAGCTGTTACTGACAGTTATGTTACTGATAGCACATTCTCCAGATGTGAGCAATTAGGAAAGAGTTCAGGGTGAAAAAGCTGAAACATAATTTCAGAAAGGGCAAAGAGTCCAGGTGCTGAGATATCAGGGAAAAAGTGATCCAAGAAAATCTGCCTTAATTAATTCACTGATACTGAGCTGGAAGATTCCTATTCCTTTTAAATTCTGTATTTACTCCAGACATAGTATCAAAGATTTCTTACTGAATTCCTTGTCATTCTTCAGGGATATCCATAGGAAGTTGTCATGATGGTGGCTATCCTGGTGCAACTGAAACTTTGCCTATTTTTTTTGTGTTCAATATACAAGTAGTGATTCGTTTAGTGACCATTTAAAGTTACATAAAGCACTGAAAAAAGTTACTTCTGCCATGAAAGGTCAATGGGGAAGCCAGATTTATTTCACGACTATGCGATTCACTTAACAACTGCAGTGATTAGCTGAACAAAAATGGCAAAAGGGTTGTAAAATTGAATGTGACTCACTTAACAACCACCTTGCTTAGCAATGGAAATTCTGGTCCCAATTGGGATCATAAGTCAAGGACTACTTGTACACCATACATAAAAGCAGGTGGAGCTTAGATTGCACTGTCACAGCTGCCATTTTGATTCTTTTTACCATACTTTACCGATTCCCCTATTTTTCTTTCTTCCTTGGTCCGGCCAACTGCACGGAGGTTAACAACAGGACTCCACATAATCCATTGTACAACACCCAAAACTATGCCAAGAGCTGTGGCAACTCTTCCATCACCCCCCCATACCTGTTTGCTTCTGTCTTTCCTGTTTGGCCTGGCAGCATTGTTTCCTAACAGAGGCATTTTTCTCTGCGTTTTCTCATTTGCTTGGAAAGATAGTGCATAATCTGGAAAATTGTGAAAATGAAGGAAAATTGTATTTCAGATCACATACTGTTTTGCAAAGGGCATATTCATATTAAAATGTATGTGGAACACATTCATCCACTACCACCTCTGAGAAGCAAATAAGCCGAGTCTGGACAATTGATGGCTACATGTGATTCAGTTTAAGTTACAGACTGTGTAGTACTTTAATGGTTTTCATAACAAAGTCCCTCTGACAAGGCAACCTTCACACACCCTGATTATTTCAAAAGAGGAAACATCACTGCAAGCCAAATGACAGCAACATTTCAGAGGAATCTCACTGACCTTTGCTTGGTTTTCCCCTTAGGATGTGATTTGGGATTTGATTACCTGCCATTAAAGTTATATTATTAGTCCCTCTGAGCAAGAGAACTTGATGGCTGTGGAGTCGGTTATGGTTCCCTTGAAATAAACTGATTTTGGGCTTCCTCTAATCTATGTTTTCATGTAGAAGATTAGATACACTCGCTGTCACCTCAATCCTTTCCCATCATTCTGGCTGATTGCAATAAAAGGACGCCAGCAAGATTTTGTTGGCCAGCATGAATTGCTACTTTTGACAAGGAATGCCTTTTATCATTGTCTGATTATTTGCTGCTCCCATTTTTCATTGGGCTCTGGGTCACTAGCTGGATAGATGATTTACTTGTGATTTATCACATGCCTCCTATCTCCTCCTATCTTTCTTGTTTACACTCCTTCCCTCTTTTTCAATGTATTTTTCTATGGTCATCGCAGCATTTTGGCTGGTGTTTCTCAATTTTCTGATTATCAGACATCCTAAATGTTGTGTTTCAAACAAATAAACAAAAAAAAAGGAGCGGCTTTTTCACTATGAATCTCCTGTCAAGGTTAATATAGGAATTACAACTACAGAAATCCCTAAATTATATTTCATCCTCGCAAAGGTTTTGTTGCATATTCTTAAGTACCTGGATGCATTTTACTTAAAATTATGATGATCAGTACAGTATTTATAAAATATATTACATCTTGATCACACTGACCACAATCAATAAATCAGTTATTTATTGTTGGGTTTTACTGTGATTTTTTGGGAGGGGCCCCTGTAGCTCAGCTGTTAAAGACACTTGTCAGCTGGAAAGCTGACAGCCCAAGTTCGAGATCCAAGTGCTGTGCAGCGGGGTTGAAAGCATGTAAATGTGGGTAGATAAATAGGTATCACTTCAGGGGAAAGATAACAGTGATCCATGTGCCTCAGCATATAATCATGCTGGCCGCATGATCACAAAAATGTATTTAGAAAATGATGGCTCTCTTAGCTAAGAAATGGAGATGAGCACCACCTCTAGAGTCAGACATGACTGGACAGGGAAAAACGTTATTGTGATTTTAATTTGGTGTCTTGCATTTTTTTCTTTCTGTTTTTGAGAGGGTCTATGACTGTAATAAACTATTTTGTTTTGTCAGAGTGCTATTAGGCAAGATATTAGCAGGAATACTTCTATTTTGTAATATGGAAGTAACTGTATCATATATGTTATTTTAAGGAATTTTGAAATACTACCTCATTTCATACATAGATACTTGGGATAACAGATTTTTCTAAGGGTCAGGAGACATACCTAACCTGGCAGATTCTCTTGTGCAGAAAGATTTACACTTTGGTGTCTGGAATAAATGGCATTTGCTTAACTAAGGAAATGCCAAAAGAGTTCAGGAGCTTACCTTCGTTCATCTTTCAAAGAAGGAATGTGCTAAGACAAAATGAAAATAGGAATTAAACTGACAGCATGCAATGAGTAGCAAGAGACTCTTAAAGAAGAAACGTGGGGAATATAACATGCAACAGTAACTGACAACTGAGTGGGAGAAAGTAACACAAACATTCTGTTATTTGGAAAGAAATGAAGAGAAAGAGTATGGTGGATTTCTGTGAGGCGCAGGAAGAGAAGGCAATATGAATTCTGAATCAACCTTGTGCTGCTGGACAGTTAGTTTCTAGCTATAAGAGCATTCAGAGGCAGGGAAAGAGAAAGCGTACAGCTGTCTTCAAAATTTTGAAATTTATATTATGTGAGAATAAAATCTACCTTTGCTTCTATAATGCAGATGTGAGTTGCATTACGTCTCTCTCGCACACCATACACACAGACAAACTCTCCTTTTTGTGGTACAGATTATCCAAAAGACAATGTTGCTTCTTGGGAGCACTTCTAATGGATGGATTAAAGGGGGGGGGGAGGATGGCCTGACCCTCAATATAAAAGAGGGCGACATACAGTATAACTTTGATCATTGCTGATTTCAGAAGAGGATTTCTGCAACACAGTTCCATAAGGAAGAACTTGAAGCTTGGTGAAGCAGTCTTCAAAGAAACAGCTTTAGTAACCTAAATATCTGTGTTTTTTTAAGGCTAGTTTGGAGTATAAACTGAGTTGAGTAAACTCTGTTGCAATTTTTGAGATTAAAAATATAGGAAAAAATCCTGCTGGATTAAATCAATTTTTAAAAAGATACTTGAATTAGTGGATGGGGCAAGAAAAGTCTAGAAGTCCTTACCTTTTGAGTTGACCCAGATAGCTAACATTTTTTTTAGCATTTCAAGGAACATTGTTTGTCGCAAATTTAAAACAGATTGGAATATATGTATTTTATTAAACCATCTTATACTTTCTTCCCTATAATTTGAGCACTGTCTTTTTATGACAGCCAGTCACATGTCCCTGAGAAGTCTCCTAACCAGGCATGAAGTCAATATATCTCTTCCCTTTTAGTTTGTTTTAGAAGTCTAAAATAGTAGTTTTCCATCATCTCTGCTAGATCAATTCTCCAGGAACATGTTTAAGAACTATTCAAGGCAGTGATACAGTGGTGGGATTCAGCCAGTTCGCACCGGTTTGGGAGAACAGGTAGCTAGTTTTTTGTTGCCCAGGCCCAGAATGGACTTCCGGAAGCGGCATCCACACAGAGAACCGGTTGTTCACATATTTGAATCCCACCACTGCAGTGATACCTATCTCTACTTCTTATAGCTGTTAAATCCATATTTAATCATATTTCACATATCAATCTGCTGTTTGTCTGGTTTTCAGGACCATACTCAAGTTTAGTGTTGTAGGAACAAGTTCATTCTTTCTATCTACTCTTTCCATTTCAATCAACAAAATTTCTTTCAATTACAAGAATATTTGAACTTTTTTAAAAGCAAGAAATATAACCAAGGAGTATCTTTCCCTATTGGATTCAATGTTTATTACAATCTGCTTGATATAAGATAAGATAAGATAAGATAAGATAACCTTTATTGTCATTTTTTACTGTGGGCACAACGGCACACATCAAAAATGAAATTTAGTTGCCCGCTCTCAAAGTGAAACACATACATGACACACACCTAAAACATACTGTATACAACATATGTATAGACCCACACCCCTACATATACATAACAAATAAATATTAAATACTGTCCATCTTGAATATATAACGGAAGGAGGAGGCTTGAGAATTCACAAGGTTCACCAACCCCTCAACCTCCTTGTGGTAAGCTTCCACCTTGTCATCATGAATAAGGCCCACTACTGTTGTATGATCTGCGAACTTCACAATATGGTTGGTGGCAAACCTAGCACAACAGTCATGGGTCAACAGGGTGAACAGCAGCGGACTTAAGATGCAGCCCTGAGGAGAACCTGTGCTCAAGGAAATGGTATTAGAAGTATTTGTTCCAACTCGCACATATTGGGGCCTGTTGGTAAGAAAATCAAGAATCCAGTTGCACAAAGGAGTGTTTAAGCCTAAGAGGCCCAGTTTGTCTACTAGATGCTGGGGAATGATTGTGTTAAATCCCGAACTGAAGTCGACAAACAACAAACACACGTGAGCATTTCTTTCCTCTAAGTGCTTCAAGCTCAGATGGAGAACGGAAGAAATAGCATCCTCCGTAGAGCTATTTGGTCAGTAGGGTCAAATGCTGGCAGGAGGCTGGATACAATAATATCCTTTATCAGCTTCTCAAAGCATTTCATAATGGTGGATGTCAGTGCAACCGGATGGTAATCATTGAGGCCTGTAATTGTGGACTTTTTTGGCACTGGCAAGATGATGGCCGTCTTAAAACATGATGGGACCACTGCCTGTTGCAATGAGAGATTGAAAATATCTGTAAGAACACAAGCCAGCTCCTCTGCGCATTCCCTGAGGACACGTCCAGGGATGTTATCTGGGCCTGCTGCTTTCTGAATGTTAACTTTCTGCAGTGTTTTCCGGACAGAGGTGACATCAAAGCTTAGCACTTGCTCGTCAGGATGGGGCACAGCTTTCCTAGCTGGAGTACTATTTGATGCCTCAAATCTACCAAAAAATGTATTCAGTTTGTTTAGGAAGTCTGTGTCGTCCTTGCATCTCAATGGAGTCACCTTGTAATCCGTGATGGCAGATATGAAGCAGATGTTAGGTAATAGGAACTATTACTTTAGTTATCTTGGTTAACTCGGTGAAAATAAAGTGAACTACGCCTTGATGTGTATTGGGAATATTAAAATGTTCAGCCTGGCTTCATTAATTTCAACACTGCAAAGCATAACAGATTTAAAGAAATGTGCTACAGAACTGCCATTAAAAAAAATTAAATAAAATCAGGATAGCAGTAAAGAAGCAGTGGAAGAAAACAAATCCACTCTATAAGATGCAGTAATAATCTCAGCTCTTGTAATAAAGACAATTGAGTTGTGGAATAAAGAAAAGAGATGAGGCATTACATCCCATTATGGGAATTGTACCCCTTAATATCCATCTGGTCCCATGTGAATATAGTCAGTGGAGATAGGTTTGAAATAAGCAACACAATGGAATTATTTGATAATCCAAATATAGTTAGGAAGAACAAGTTCTTAATAAAGTACTCTAACAGCCAGATCCAATGGGGTGCTCTTTTAAAAAACAAGGACTTCACTTATATTTCTTTCTTATGGAATCAAACCATCTTCATTAACCATAAAGAAATTTCACAGATTAAAACAAGAATACACTAATAATCCCTTATTTTTGTACTCTTCTATTACTATGCTATTATCCGTTCTTAAAGCTACTTGCTTATATATACAGTATGTTCTAGTTGATTGATGGATGGATTGATTGATGGATTTATTTATTTATTTTAGAGGTTGATTGATGCCAGATGTCTCTAGGAAACTTACATTAAAAAATTAAGAACAATTACAAAAGAAATTTACCATGAGCCCAGCAAAGAGACATTTTAAAACAATAAACAATAAAATAACCTACAGGGCCTCAACACTCCCTTCCTCCACTCCGCCCCAAGGACTGGGATAACAGCCACATTTTCAATGACTTTCTGAACATCATCATAGTGGGAGCTATATGGATCTCTGGAAGGATAAAGTTTCAGAGTTTCTAGGTTTTTTTGGCATGGAAAGAAATTATTGTGTTTCCATGACAACTTCCTAGTACAATGTACAAGATGTAGAAGAAAACTCTTATAGCTACAAAAGACACAATAGCTGAGCTCAATAATCAACTTTTTTTGTTATAACACTTCAAAAATACTACTCCCCATTCCAAACGGATCCTTCTTGACTCTCAGTATCTGCTTGATCCTTCTTGCTTAAATCTAAGATTAAAAATAAAACTATTAAGATTGTAAAGTCCTAACTATATAATTTGCATTTAATGACTCATTTGTAGAGAGCTCAGGGATTTTAAAAAGCAACAAATTCAAGAGAGGTTCTGTTTGGTTTTACCATATTAGACAAGAACACCTTCCACTGTTTCTTTCCAGGTCATCTTCTGGAAACATTCACACATAACCACAAATGTGTTAATGCTAATAGAAGATTTGGTTCTATCATTTTTTATAATGCAAAGAACAAGGACTATTTTTTTCAGGATGTAGTAAAAAATGAAACAACCTCCTTTTCTATTTTCTGTTCTCCCAATTTAAATAGCTATGCTGCAGTACATTGATCATTATACCTATATAAGGTGATAAGAGCAGTATTTTGTTTCTGACCAAAAGAAGCATATATTATATTAAATCAAATCTTCAACACCAAAATGTGTACTGATTTATCAATGCCCCTGGATGGAGCAGATCAGCCTGAAATTACACGATTGTGTTTCTGCAGTTCTTTCTACACAAGTGGATTGTGAATAATCATTCATGATTTGGGCAGCCATGTAAATTTATTTTATTTATTTTATATATATATATAATATATATTTGTATAAATATATTTAAAAATAAATACTATATATATATTATTGGTTTTTTACGATAACAATCTTTAGTGCTTAGTAAACAGCGTGTTGTCTGGATTCATATATTTAAAAACAATCAATAATAATTAATTTCTATAATTCCATAGTCAATATATTAATTAATAGTAGATTTCCTTGATCTTCTCTTCTTCCAGTAGTATTCTCCTTTGTCAACATTAAAACAAATATAATTCTTAATATTTTTGATACATACAAGGTTGGATATAAACATTTTTCTTGTATTTGTACAAATAACAATAACAATAGCAATAACAATAACAACAATAATAATAAAGTTGGAAGGGACCTTGGAGGTCATCTAGTCCAACCCCCTGCTCAGGCAGGAAATCCTATACCATTACAGACAAATGACTGTCCAGTCTCTTCTTAAAAATTTCCAGTGTTGGAGCATTCACAGCTTCTGGAGGCAGGTTGTTCCACTGTTTAATTGTTCTGTCAGGAAGTTTCTCCTTAGTTCTAGTTTGCTTCTCTCCTTGATTAGTTTCCATCCATTGCTTCTTGTCCAGCCTTCAGGCACTTTGGAGAATAGCTTGACTCCCCCTTCTTTGGAATACTACTATCATGTTACCCCTAGTCCTTCTTTTCATTAAACTAGACATACCCAATTCCATCAACCTTTCCATATATGTTTTAGCCTCCAATCATCTTTGTTGCTCTTCTCTCTACTCTTTCTAGAGTCTCAACATCTTTTTTACATCGTGGTGACCAAAACTGGATGCAGTATTCCAAGTGTGGCCTTACCAAGGCATTGTAAAGTGGTATTAATACTTCACGTGATCTTGATTCTATCCCTCTGTTAATGCAGCCTAGCATTGTGTTGGCTTTTTTGGCAGCTGCAGCACACTGCTAGCTCATATTTAAGTGATTGTCCACTAGGACTCCAAGATCCCTCTCACAGTTGCTACTATTGAGCAAGGAACCACCTATACTATACCTGTACTTTTGGTTTTTCTTACCAAATGTAGAACCTTACTTTTTTCACCATTGAATTTCATTTTGTTAGATAGTGCCTAATGTTCAAGTCTGTCCAGATCCTCCTGTATCTTAAGCCTATCTTCTGGAGTGTTGGCTATTCCTGCCAGCTTGGTGTCATCTACAAATTTGATGAGTTCCACATCTATCCCCTTGTCCAAATCATTGATGAAGATGTTGAAGAGCACTGGGCCCAGAACAGAGCCCTGAGGCACCCCACTACACTCTTCCCTCCCTGTAGATGCAGTTCCACACGTTGAGTATGGCTGGTCAGCCAGCTACGAATCCATCTGGTGGTGATGCTGTCTAACCCACATTTTTCTATCTTATCAAGTAGTAGGTTGTGATCTACTTTATCAAATGCCTTACTGAAGTCCAAGTAAATTATATCCACAACATTCCTCTGGTCCACTAATTTTGTCACTTGGTCAAAGAATGCAATAAGATTTGTCTGGCATGATCTGTTTTTGACAAACCCATGTTGGCTTTCAGTAATGACTTTGTTTGCCTCTAGGTGTTCGCTGATTCGTTGTTTGATTATCTTTTCCAGAATCTTCCCAGGTATTGAGGTCAGGCTAATAGGCCTGTAGTTTTCTGGATCTATTTTTTTCCCTTTTTTGAAGATGGGAACTACATCAGCTCTTTTCCAGTCCTCTGGTAGTTCCCCAGTGCTCCAGGATCTTTGAAAAATATAGTTCAGTGGTTCTGAGATCACATCTACCAGTTCCTTGAGAACCTTGGGGTGTAATCCATCTGGTCCTGGTGATTTGAACTCGTCTAGGCTGGACAGGTCTAGGCTGGACCATTTTCTTGCCTATCTTAACTTGTGTTTCTAATCTGTTTTTTATGATACTGTTTTTGATAGGTTGGACTGTTTTTTCCCTTTGTGTAAAGACAGAGGCAAAAAATGAGTTGAGTAGTTCTGCTTTCTCCCTGTTGCTTGTCACCTTCTTTCCCCCACTAATGGACCAATCATTTCCTTAACTTTTTCTTGTTTTTTACATGTTGAAAGAATCTTTTTTTTTTTTTACTTTGGTCGCAAGCCTTAGTTCATTTTGAGCCTTAGCTTTCCTCACTTCATCTTTGCAGGCTCAGGCTATTTGCTGATATTCTGCCTTAGTTATGTGCCCCTCTTTCCACTTTTTATACTTGTCCTTTTTATTTTTCAATTTATCAGAGAGTTCTTTATGCAGCCATGCTGGTTTCTTTTGAGAGCTGTTATTTTTCCTCTTCGTTGGTATTGTGCTAGACTGGGCTTTTATTATCTCACTTTTCAAAATTTCCCAAGCTTCTTGAATTGTTTTCCCCTTGAGGATTCTCATCCATGGAATCCTACTCAAGCTCTCTCTACGTTTATTGAAATTAGCTCTCTTAAAGTCCAAGACTCTAGTTTGACTGTGTTCTATTGCTTGTGCTTCCATAATGTTGAATTCTAATATTGCATGATCACTTCCCCCCCAAGGTTCCTGTGGCTTCAACACCTTCTATCATTTCATCTCTGTTAGTGAGAATTAGATCCAATATGGCTAATCCCCTAGTTCCCTTCTCTACTTTATGGGAGACAAAGTTGTCTGCTAGGTTTGTCAGGAATCTGTTTGATCTTCCACTTGGTGCAGAGTTTGCCTCCCAGTTGATGTCAGGGTGATTAAAGTCCCCCATTACTATTGTGATGTGCTTCCTACATACCTTAGTTAGCTGATTAGCAAAAAGTTCATCTATTTCCTCTGTTTGGTTGGGCAGCCTATAGTATACACTTATGGCAATGTCATTCCCCCCCCTTTTTATATTGACCCAAATGAATTCAAGACAGTTTTCATCATTGTTGTGCTCTATTTCTGTAGAGATGTAGTTATTTCTTATATAGAGAGCAACTCCACCTCCTCTTTTGTTTGGTCTGTTTGTTTTAAATAATTTAAATCCCTCTAGCTGCGTGTTCCATTTGTGAGTTTCATCCCACCATGTTTCCGTAATGCCAACAATATCATATCTGCCCTCATTTACCTGAATTTCTAGTTCACCCTGTTTATTGTTCATACTCTGTGCATTGGTGTATAGACATTTGAGTCCTTTATGACTGATCCTGTGTTTACTTTCTACATAACCTGTGTGGTGCCTGAGTTGCCCTATTTTCGTACCACCTATTTGGTTAGTGCACTTTGTGTGGCACTCGTTATTAAAAGCTTGATTTTGCTTGACAGCAAGGTTGATAACATCCATATCAGTCATAATTTTCTCAAGATTTTAAATATCCAAACTTTTCATTCACATATATCATCCCAATATTTTCACATTTCATATATTGTAAAAAAATACTATACTATTTATATATCTTATAACATCCACATATTTTCTGATTGGCTTATGTTTCAATTGTGTTTATAAAAGTCATCTTATTAAGACACTATATGTCCCTGTTTTTAAGATTCTTATTTAAGCTTGATTTACCCTCAGTATTCAAATCATTCTTATCAGTCATAATTTTCTCAAAATTAATTACCTTTAAATGTCCAAACGTTTCATTCACATACATCATCCCAACATTTTTTACATTTCATATATTATAAAAAATACTATACTACTTATATATCTTAGCCCTCTTACTGTAGGGCCCTTTTATATCCAAAATTTATCTATTCTTTTAACCATACTCAAACAAGTGTTTAGTCATATAGTACTCTGTCTGGTAAGTAGAATCAAATCTCTTGAATCTAATTCTAGCCTTTTTCTTTTGCCAAGTAGTTTTCCAAGTCAGTGTATTCCTCTTGCCAGGAGATTTTTGTGACTGTTGTTGGGAGTAAGAAAAACAAATTGAGTAGGATGTATGCTTTTTGTCTCCCAGACTCTAATGATTCTCCTGGCAGCTCAATAATCCATTTTTCTTCTTTCTTATCCTCGAATTTGTTTTGAAGTCCTGAAAGATAAAATACCTTTTCCATTTTCATTGTTATGGCAAAATCTTGTAGATTTTCTTCTGTTTGTGTTAAGTTGTGGTTCTCTTCATATGTAGCTTCCCTATTTAAGTCACTTTCTTCTGGTTTGTATTCTATTATCTGATTTGTTTGTGCATTTTTATCATCATTTTCTGAGAGTTTTTAAATTCTAAGTTTAGGTTGAAGATGTGCTCATTTATGTCATCGAAGTTGTTTTTAATCTCATTGTGGTTTGAAACCATTGTCATTTGAATCTGTTGCAGCATTGCATACATTTCCTCCTGGAAGGTATTTGCCTTGTCTTGGAGTATTACTCCTGCAGATCTCTGATATTCCAGGCTAGGACCTTCAGAAGGAAATATTAGGTGTGGTTTCCTGTCACTTTAAATAGGTATACAACATCCATTTTATCTCCCCCCTCCAGATAGTTTTTCATCAGTACCATAGTATCAGACCAGCCAATCTTAAAATCCAGACAATCAAATCTTATATATTTCTTATCTTTATATATGGTTTTTGTAATCAATGCATTTCCAATCATCAAAACATCATTGAAAGCAGTGTTTTATAACGGTTCTTCTATTCAGGGGTCTTAGAATTATCAACCAGTCAAAATTGCAGTCCAGAATGTTTAGCTACCTAAAAGCTTTCCAGTAAATTCCCCCCTAGAAGATTAAAAGTCAAGGTTTTTTTTCTCTGTAAACAATTCTTGAGCTTAGAAATCACAGCTCAGTGAATATTTATAGTTCCAGAGGGTCAGCAGTTTTTTTAAAACAAATGTAGTTCTCACTCTGTATTAGATGGCCCTGTTGTATTTTCTTTCCTCTGTTTCCAGCTGTTCTTTATTTGGCTAACAATCACTGAGGTTCAAAGGAACATATTTTTTCTATTTCTGGGCATTTTGCCAATTTCTGAGTCAATGCAGTATAGTTATGCTCTGATCCTCCAGTAGGTGTCAATATCTATTCATTTTCCAACTTTTAAGACAAAGAATTATTTTCTTTTAGTTTTATCAATACTCTTTCAGATGTAAAATCTTAACAGTTATAATTTTCAGATTTATCCAGACTGTAGTATTATTAACTTCATTTCAATATATTTCTGTCCCCCATAAACATTAATTCCGTCTATGAAAGGATGAGGGTGTAGTCTCCTCCCTTCTCACTTTCCGAGGATTTTTTGCTTCTTGGGGATCTTTTCCAGGAAATCAGTTACAAGATGGGAGAGAGAAGATTGATATTCTCACCCACTTCCAAGCATGCTGTTCACCATTGTTCTGATTAGTGCTTTTGGACTTCGGCTGCCAGTAGCTTGGGCTAGTCAGCGAGGTGTGGCTAACCTTTCTCCTGTCGGGTTGGAGGGCTTCCCCTGGATCAAGTGGATCAACTGCTGTTGTTCTGCGATCAGTGGGGGGGCTCCTTCATTCATCATCTCTCCTGGGCGACTTCAGACCCATTTAGGGTCCCCTGGCAGGGCAAAACCAGCTGTAGGGTATGGAGCCCCGCAATCCCTCAGCCGTGTCACTACGATGCAAAACCGGAAGTCTGGGCAGCCATGTAAATTTAATAAATACATTAAAAATATACTGGTAAACTTTGTCAAACCTTAATTTAAATATCATCTGAAGGGATACAACATCTAAACCATGCCTAAGTACAGTTATGACTTTCTCTGTAGCATCTTTTTGTGCATCTGGTATTTTTTCTCTTCAATGAAGCAGTCTATTTCAGATACAGATTATTTCCAGCACTCTTCTCACCTTGAATGTGATCCCTTTTTGAGGTAAAATTCAATGAGATCATTTTCTCTTAGAGCATAACTAAGACTGCAATATTAAAGTGATTTTCTCATATGCATGCATAAAACAGACTGCCCACATTTCTTGTCCCTACACTGACTTGACAATGGGGCAGAATAGAGTTTCTGTCTGCAAGAAAAATGGAGGAGAAGTAGCCTGGGGAACATTTTCTTTAGTGTCAGTTATTAGCAGAAAACCCATTTCTCCTTCTTTTTCCTGCTTCTTTTCCCATGTGGAGAAAGGAAGAGGGTAAAGGGGCTTTCTGCTGTAATTTTATCAAATAGAACTGGTACCAAATGAGCCATTACCTCTGCTTTTCTGGCCACCAATGACAAGAGAATTTGATTGAAAGAAGGTGAGACATGGATCCTGTTAGTATCAGTCTTCCCATTCCTCAGAGAAATCACTGCCATGCTTTACTATAAGTGTGTGGTTGCTGAATAGCCAATTTCCCCACTCCTCTTTCCAGATTGAGATAGAAGTGTTGCATTAGCCATTACTCTGTGGATTAGGAGGTGTAGTCAGGCAAGGCTAAGGTATGGCCAGCAGTATTCTGAAAGGCACAGAGTACATGTTGAAAACTGCACTCACCATCCCTATGGATCAGGCATTGTTGGGCCTACTCCATCAGGTCTATATGGGCATGTTTACTATGGGGGATGGCAGGTAAAAAGCCTCCATTTCCTTTTATCTTTTGTGGGATTAGAAAACTGCTGGCCAAAACTGCACCACTTCCAATACTTCTCTTGCCATTTATCCATCTATCCTGGCAGGATGGGCAGAAATAGTAGAAAAGTTGGCTGTTGTGTTCCTTTGGCCTCAAGGAGAATGGCCAGGGACCAGTGGAGCTTCTGATAGCCAGATGAAGCTGGACCCTCACTTTGCATTGCAACAAGATGTCATTGCATTACAATTCATTAACAGAGGACATAAGTCCAAACAGCAAGTTCTTATTGGCAGAATATCAGAAATATCTCTTTAAAAGTGATACAGGAAAATGGGTACACATTGCCTTTACAGTGAGTCAAGGATGAGTAAGAGCCAACATCCACTTTTGTCCTCTCAACCCTTCCAAAGGATGCTCATTTGGGGTTCCAAAACATCTTCTTTTCCTCCTCATGCCCTCACTGCAAACATTGAACTAAGCTTCAAAAGTCATGTTCTCTGTTCTCTTCTTTCACCCAGCCAGGTTATCCTAGTTTTATAAAGGGCCTGGTTGTTTTTATTTCAGACAGACAAGCAAATAGGTCATGGAGGTATGTACACTGAGGGGAAGAAACAGCTAGGATTTTTTTTTCTTTTTGTGAAGGCAAGGGAACTTGTGGCTATGTAATCATCACATCTTCTCACATTCCTTTTCCAGTCCTTCCAAAAGACTTGTGCAAGTGACTCACTGTCTGTCCTATGAAGTAGAGCAGATTGGAAAACAGAATTCCTGAACAGATTAGAACTATGCCCTTCTTATATACCAGGGAGTTAGCGAGGAGTTACTTGGTTTCCTTCCTCCTTCTTTCTGCACCTGTCTTAATGATGGTTCTGCCAAAGTAATCTCCATGGCTCCCTACACTCGTTGTGCAGGTTCACATTCTCACCCAATGGAGGAAAGGCAGGGATTTCAATGAATTAATTAGTTTGGGAACAATCAACATCTAAATTTAACTGGGATCTTTACTGTTCCAAGTGAAACACAGCTCAACACAGCTCAAGAAATAAACAATCATAAAGATCAATAATCTCCTATAGCATCTGAGTAATAGTTGGGCCTGTTTGTGACTTATGGGTCTTAACAAAGCAGACACAATACATTCAGACTGGCAGCAAGAATTATTCATGATGGGAATTGCAGTCCACTAGCATCTGGAAGGGCATAAATTACACTATTAAATGGGTTTTATATACAACACTATTTCAAAAACTGAGACCATTATTTCCTCTGAAGCCAAATAAAGGACATACCATAAAGACAAAATTGTATGCACCACTTTTTTTTTGAAGTATGAAGAAGAATTGTTATAATCATAACAGAACATGTATTACACCATCTAAAGCTGTGTCAAGAACTTTAATACCTCTTTGATGAATTAGAGTCTGGCAAAATGTATTCCATGATTATAGGAGCGTGATTTAAATGAGTGAATCAAATTTCCCTGATGACAAATGCTTATCACAATTATCACCTACTAAGTTAGAAAAGACTCTTTGAATCATCACTGGCTAATTGGCTTCTCTAGAAACGTAAATCTTGCACAACCTGTCCCAAAGAGCTGGTATAATGGCCATATTATAGGTGATGTTCAACATGCCTGGAGGAGGTGTTGGAAATTTAAATTTAAATTCTGCAGGAAGCTCTTTTGAAATGAAATGTTCTTTTTTAAAAAAATAAAAAAAAAATTAAATGTTTTAACTACAATAATAAAAGATAATGCAAATTAAAGAGAAAAATATAAAGGGACCATAAAATGTTCAAGAAAGATAAAAAGAAAGAAAAAATAGAAAAAGAAAAGCAAAGAAAAAAACCCTAAGAAAGCAACTTTCTACCCTCATCTTGACAAGTATAAACAATTTAATTATCTCTTCACCTCCTCTTAATTAACAGATATTGAGATTATATGCTCCTGAAGCTAAATAGAGCAAAAAGTAAAATTATATTCATAGGTTTTTTTTGGATGCTGGTTCTGCCCCAGGTATCAGTCAAAATAAAAGACATTCACTGTATTCGAAGTAAAAACTAGATTTATTAAGAATACATGAGAGGAGAAAAGCCTTGCTTCTGCCTCAGCACATCATGAAATGTAAGAAGCACAAGAGAGAGAAGGAGACAAAATTCCTGTCTCTTAAACACAGAGGCTTGTTTAACCATGGGCCCGCTGAGAAACCAGCACAGCGTGTGAAAACCCTTCCCCTTATCTATCATTTTCCATTTTCCTGAATTATGGAAAGGAGATGATTCAATCTCCTCAACATTCAGAAAATCAGTGCATCCACACAATGAAGAGGTGGTAGTAGTGCATGTTGAGCAATCTGCAGGAGGTATGAAAACAATCTGCTCCTCTTTATTTGGAATGTAAATAATACTGCAATGAAATGTGTCTTCCCATTTCTTTGCTTGATATTTGCACCTGTTTCTCAGAATGTCTTCAAATTTCCTTTGGTGATGTTTTTAAGCTTACTTTTTTTGCCCCGTGCTGACAGATGCAGGGGTGTCAAACTGCCGGCCCACGGGCCGGATGCGTCATCCAGAAGCCACACCCACCCCATTGCCGGCAATGGCAAAATAGTCCCGATACGTCTCGCAACGTCACATGATGTCGCGGAGTTTGACGTGTCTGGTAGAGGTAGGCAAAACTGACTGACCCAAGGTCACCCAGTTCTTGATATATTTGAATCTAGTCATCGTGTTTTACTGTTCTGAAGTGATAGGAATTCAGGTTTAATCTTGCCTGGAGCATCAAGTGATTCCACATCAAGTAGCTTCATCAAAACAAAGAGTTCTGCTGATGCAGTTGTTTTCAATCATACTCTTCTCCCCAGTTTTCTGCAGCCTCCCTGGCTAGCCTGATTCCTGATTTCACAAAAGCTCTTTCCAGATTTCTTCCACAATAGATTTCATTTGGACTCAATAATGGCTGCTATAGTTATAATTGATTTCTAATGGTTATTACTGTCCTCACCCCAAGAGACAGAGAATTCAGTTTGTCACCGGTAAGAAGTACATACCATCTGTCAACAATGATTATGGAAGTGCTTGAGCAGAGTGCTGGACCAGAAGACCTCCAAGGTCTCTTCCAGCTCTATTCTTTTTTTTTTAAAAAAAATAAGATTTTATTGATTTTTTTCTTACATACATATAATAATTTTTCAACCAACGTGCTGTCTGAGTTTGAAAGTGCTAATACATATTTAATTCCTAATCCTTCATTTTTTCTTCTAGCCATTGATAGAATAAGTCCCAAGTTTGGTAATATTCTGTTTCTTCTTTTTCTTTCAATCTCATAGTCAATCTGTCCATCTCTGCGCATTCCAATATTTTTTTAATTATTTCTTCCTCTGGTGGTGTTCTTTCCTTTTTCCAATATTGCGCAAACATTATTCTTGCAGCTGTTGTGACGTGTAGGATCAAATATAGGCTTTGTTTGTTAAACTTTTCTGGCGTTATATCTAGTAGGAAAAGTTCAGGTTTAAAGTCTACATGTTCTCCCAGTATCTTTTCTAACCAAGTATGTATCTTTTTCCAATAGCTCTCCCTTCCAGCTCTATTCTATTCCCCTCCTGCAAAGAGAAAATAACTCACTTCCAAAACAATCCATGCCATATTGATTCTGCTCAAAAGTTGTATTTTAACACCTCTATGGACTCAGCCTTCCAGTGAAGACCTCCCATGTAGGGATTGCGGAGCCTTAGCATGCTTGGCAGCTAATATAATCTTCTAGGACAGCATGCACAGTATTCCCCACATTCATCTAGGAGGCTGTGAGATCTGTGAATGCCTTCTTCCATTCTATGTCTCTGAATAGAAATTGTGGAAACTTGGAATGCTCAGATAGTTCTCTTAGGGAACATTTCCAGTTTCCCCAATTGTTTCAAATTTGTTTTTATGTTATCCCTTTGGAATTACTCTTTCTGTTTGAGGATTGATTTTGAAAATCTGTGATACTGAAACTGAAAACAGTTTATTTTGCAACTTTCCCAAAAGTGTGATCCTTATCCAACTAGAAAAGGGCCAAATGGATGGTGAAAAGTGAGAAGGTGAGAAACAATGTGTGTGGAGAAGCAGGCATTTACTTGAGTCCTTGGTCCTTACTTTGCTCTTAAATCTTTTAAGCTGAATATTACCTAACAGTACATAATTTCTCTCAGTAGCCTGAACCAAGAAAACCTTTGAATGTTCTAGGATAATCACTTCCAACAGCAAGAGTTGAGTACTTAACATTATTAAAATCAAATTATAGAGGATTTTATAGCTAACAGCACCTTGAACAACAAAGTGCTATTGCAATTCCTAAAATATTATAATTTCAGTTTGCACAGAAGTTAAGACTATATATGTTAAACATATAATTGTTAGGCTGGAACAGAAGGTTTTGCTCGTTCAGAAAAAGGACAGTCTAAATGTTTAGTAATATAAGTATATGATATTTGTCAGTTTTATTGTGTGACGTAAAAACTAGATTTGAGATTAAAATGTGTCAATAGCATTCTTTATATCTTAATCATGATCAAGGAAATTAATATTTTGTGGGTTTTGTGCTTTTTAACATAATACTTTTTTGTGTAACTTTTCATTTACAGTATAGAAGTGTCAATCTTTACTTCTTTTATGCTTTCCTATTATATGGAAAATATTAATTTTTGTAAGAAACAGAGACTATTTTGTGCAAGCAATAATTTTGTTAAAGGTTGGGCCTGTGGTAGAGATGAAAGCGATGGAATGGAATAGAAGTATAAGAATTCCATCTGTTTGTAAAAAATATATGTATGGATTAGTAGCAAGGAACAGTCTGACAAGTTAAATATAATGATAGGAAACCACAAGAAAAAATAACAATGTAACAATTGAAATGCAGAGGTCCTTTATATCAGATTTATAAGGTGGATCTGAATCATTAATTTGACTGATGGATCATTATAGCCAAATACCAAAGGGAGATAATTGTTTAACTGTATGAAAGAGTTACAGACCACAAACTTTAACACACAAAAAGGCAAAAGCCTACAAATTAGATTAGAATTTGTATGTCTCATTTGATGTGAAGGGCCATCATACATCATAAACTTCAGGAGAAAAATATAGATTTTCTAATAGACGAGACCGTTTAAAGAGCCCTGTATGGGGCAGCTATTGTAACAGAGGCTATAGTGCAGAACTGTGCACTTTGGAATAAAATGTTCTCAGGTGAGAAGAAATATGTAAGGGTAAGTAACCTTTACATCCTTTTCAAAGCATAAAACAATATAAAATTAATGCTGCATGTAAAAATGTAAGTTTTGTGAAGGAAGACTTCATAAAAGCTACATGCTCAAAAATAGCAAAGCCGGCATGACCAGAATCATATGTTAAGCTTCTTGTCAAAAGACCCTTGTTATACAAGATAGAAAAGTTGGGGAAATTTCTGTAAAGGCGGAGAGAGCAAAACTCTGCAATCCAATCAGAAGCTTTGAAGTGGAGGTCTGGAGATTTGTATCCATCCCACACAGATCCATAATTTATAGAGGATGGAATATGAGGTAACAGTCCTAAAAATATGCATGACTTAGATATATTATCTCCCTGGGATATAAGGCTGCCTTGTTTCTAAAAATATAGTTTACCTTTCTGCTCTTAACAAAGAAAAAAAAAGCTCCAAGTTTTTGAGATATCCTATTTAAATACAGGGAGTTCTCAACGTACAACAGTTTGTTTAGTGACTGTTCGAAGTTACAACAGCACTGAAAAAAATGACTTATGATCATATTTCACACATATGACTGTTGCAGCATTCCCATGGTCACGTGATCAAAATTTCAGACACTTGGCAACTGACAGTTGCAGTGTCCCAGGGTAACGTGATCACTTTTTGAAATCTTCTGACAAGCCAAGTCAATGGGGAAACCAGATTCACTTAACAACCATGTTACTAACTTATCAACTGCAGTGATTCAAACAACAACCATGTCAAGAAAGGACATAAAATGGGGCAAAACCCATTTAACAACCATCTTGCTTAGTAACAAAATTTTTGGTCTCAGTTGCGTCGTAAGTCAAGAACTACCTGCATATGCAATTGTGGGCATTGTTTGGAATTGTTAAGGTGTTTTTTTTTCTGTTTTCAAATTGTGTGAAAATTTGGTTTTTAATATTGTAAAACCATGTACTTTTAAGAAAATGGCTTTATTCAAGTTTGCTTAGTAGAGTATTGTTGCCTCTTTTAAAAATACAGACGTATACCTAGCAATGGAGAGATGGGCCTCCACGTTTGCCATAATCCACTAGCTTTTAAACTGAAATAGTAATCTCTAGGGGCAGGCACAAATCTTTCTCATGCAGGATGTTACTTTGGATGCAAAGCTCTTTTTAAGCAGCATGTTAAGACTTCACTGAACTGAATGATCCCACAGTGCCTAGAATTGGTATCTTATTCTTAAATGCGTACAGGAAGAGCCCTGCTGGATCTGACCAAGGCCAGCATTTTGTTCCTATAGTAACAAGCAGATGTCAATGAGAAGTATGCAAGGAAGTTATAAGGGCATTTCGTTATCACCATAATATCCTAGAAAACTGCCTCCATTATTAGAGGCAATATATTAGCATTATGTAAACATTATAAATAGTCTTATCCTCCAAAAAGCTTACTACCATATATATTCACAAATAAGCTGAGAATTTTAGGTGAACTCTGAATATATATTTCTAAAGGATCAATATAATTGATGTTGTTTTTGTACCTTGGATGTAAACTTGGCATTGCACTGGTGTAAATTAATAGGATTCTTTTCATCTTTTCATTCACTGTACATCTTGTTCTAGGTCATTTTACTCTGGACACTGGCTATAACAAATAAACACATTTCCTTTTTATTCATTTTGGGAACTTGTTGATTTCAAAGGCATTGTTATTTAAATACAATAGGCATCCTTTAAAGTCTCTTTCAAGCGCTGACCTTCAGAACTATAACACAGTCAATTTCAATATCTCACCTGACATTTATTTCCTTCTCTTTTTCACTCCTTTTCACTCTCCAACATTTGCTGTTATCTCCTTAAAACTCTCTCACCTTATTTGGGAAAAAAATGTGTGGATTGTAATACAGATTCCCATATATTCAAAAGGTGTTCCTAATCTTGTGGAACAAGCACTGGAATGTCATACCTATATTCACACCCTTGCCAAGATCAAATTTGTAAATGATGTTTGCTGTTCACCAGTGAGAACCAATTTTGTATAGTAGTTAAAGGTACCAGCTAAAAACTGGGAGACTGGGAGTTCTCATCCCACCTCCAGCACAAAGCCATCTGGATGACTTTGGGCCAGTCACTCTCTCTTAGCTCTGAGAAGGAGGCAATGGCAAACCACTTTGAAAAACAAGAAAACTACAAGCACTTGTCCAGAATTAATTGAAAAACACACACATGCACACAAAATCCTGCTCACCAGTAATTTCTTTGCACAGCCTCACTGTGTTATCTAAGGGTCCCCCTGAACTCACAACTCCTGTTGAAACAGGGAAAGAACATAATAAGTTGTTACAGTCCAGAATTTTGTTGGAAAATATACCGGTAGCTTCCTATCCACCTTCCTAGGAACCCAGAAGGGAAAAGTATTTTATGTTCCCAAAATTTCAAGTGTGGTCAAAGCTCAGAAAGGTTGTTTACCTCAGAATTAAATAGTGGTGATTGATTATGATATTTTATTTATCTTATTAAATAAAGAAGTTGAAAAGACTAGTAATAAAAGCAAACTTATCTGCCACATTTTTCACACTAATAATTCTGTTTGAAGATAGAATTTGCATTGAAATTTCCCTAGCTTGTTTTCTGGCCAGCAAAGAGGGGAAAGAAAAAACAAGCCTCTGCTGCTTGTTTCAGGGTAAAGGGATAAATAAGGCTTTGTTTTCAAATTAATTCCTTCCCAACCCCTTAATCAATGAGGAATGTATTGTCTGTATGTTCTGCTTTAAGGCTGCAGACAGATAGAGCAAAGGGTAATATAGGAAATACTTACTCCAATGGTGTTGGTGTTGGGAGGGGGGAGAGATTGCCACTACTGATTAGTATACAATTCTTTGGAGATGCTTTTGCTAAGAGCCATAGGAATCTACTTAATTATCAAGGCCATGTCTTCCAGCTTCAATAGAGTCTTTGTTGAGAGCATACTGTAGCTAGAGAGCCTGACATGCAAAATTGCTTGATTACCTTTCCTGCTTATATGCTTACGTGCACAGAGGCCAAGAGCCCTTACTATGAAATAAAGCTTTCTCCACGCTTAAGGAATTACATGGCTGATCAGTAGAATAAAGTTATATTAATCATTACATATTTGGCATGGGGAAACTCAACTCAATCCTTGTTTAACATTTCTGGTTTTTAAAAAGATTAAAAATGAAAGATTTAAAGGGGATTGATTATGTGCTATCAAGTTATTTTCAATTCATAGCAACCAGATAGATAGCTTTTCTTCATGACAATCTATCTTTAATCTGTTCTTCTAAATCTTCTAAATCTCCTAATGATTCACTCATCACCACTGTAACTGAGCCCATCCTATTTATTGGTGGTCATCCTCTTCTTCTCTTTTCTTTCATCTTTCCCAGCACTGAACCCTTTTCCAGAGAGGTAGGATGAAGTAGGATAATTTGAGCCTGATAATTTGTGCCTCAAGTGATCAATTGTTTAATGATCCATTCATTTTTTTAAACTATCCATGATATTCTCAGAAGTCTTCTCCAACACCAAAGTTTAAGAGAATTGAGACTAAGTTAATAAACCTCCTAGATTTTCTTCAATTTTTTTTTTCCCCATTTTGTTTTGTTGGAATAAAAATGTGCCTTTTTTGTTTAGCATTTTCATGTCGCTACCTGTGTAAGTGAGTGTACCACTAGTAGTAGAAGTAGGGATAATTATGAGGAGGACAACAATAATGATAATACCATAACAATAATAATGCTATTCGGGATGGAACGTGCGGGATTAGAAATTACTTCTGCCCAGATATCATCAACCCGTCAAATACAACAATTGCGAAGTGCAACATCAAGAATAATTTTATCAATAACAATGCTACTCAGATTTGCTACATACTCACAGCTAGTGTTTTCTGCAAGCTGAGGTTGGCTTGAGCTGCTCACACATAGATACCATTTGTAGGTTGTATCAACAAATATATGAATATATCACTATCACTGAGGCCTTTCAGAACAAGAAAAACAAATGGAGAATGTAGTGCATATGGATGTCGGTGTTGGTTTGTGTATATGTATGTGTATACATACACTCACATGCATGCACTCCTAAATATATGGCGTCAAAGAAAGGGAGTAATTCCTGCATATTTTGCCAGATTCATTTGCCAGTCAACAAGATAAATTTACTTTATGCATATTTATCAGCCTTCTGCATTAGTCCACGGGCAACAAATAGGATTTCTTGTTAAGAAGGCAGCTTCAGAAGTTAAAGGAATAAATTAGCTTCACCATCAAATCTATTGAGCAATTGCAGACTTCTGATAAATAAATTAGGACTTGAGGATTGTTAATTTATTTTCATGAATAAATCCACGCTATGTCAATGTCACATTCATTCTCTATCCAGGCAGGTGAGAGCTGGAAAGCTGAGCAAAATGCTTAAGCCCAAATGTTGTGCATCTTGGGATGCATCTTGATTAGTGATAAAATGCAAATGTATGCCACTTTACTTTTTATATCTGACTCAGTGCTAGTGGGATTACAAAGGAAGCCTGGCACTAGTGTTTTCAACCATGAGCATTATATATTCACTATTTTAATATATGTTCTGTTTTAAAGATCTCCCAAGGAAGTCGTAATGGGCAGCCAACAATAGGTAATCACTGAATCTAATGATCTATTTGGTGACAAACACACAATTCCCACACATCATTTTCTGCCATTTGGGAGGTGGGTGAGAATCTTCTTCTCCATGTAAGAAAAGCAGTAGTAGAGAGGGGATGTTGAAACATAAGTATTGGTAGGAGAGCATATTAAACATGCCCTACATTGCAAGGAACAGAGGAGGAAGAGAAAGCCCAAACATGTTTGTAATTTAAAAAAAGATTTGGTCTCTGATGACAGTTTTGACTAAGAAGCTGGCATTTTAACTTAACCTTGTTTGCAGAGAATCTATTTAAATTCATGGAGCCAGAGGGACAATGGAAGTGCTCCATTAATGAAAATCCATAGGACTAAGAGTCTTAACTGTAAAATGGAGCATCTACAACTCCCTGCATATCAGATGTACTATATTTCTATTATGCATATGTAAACAGATACATGCGTCAATGTTAATGCAAATTAGTGTGCTCATTTTTGACCACAGAGATCATTTTTAACAATGCATAGGAGGCCACCTGCTATCGCACTAATCCATAATCTTTACCTTCAGCTTTATGCCACATTGTCAACTTTAATTCCATTTAAAAAGGGAAAAGGGTATATGCTTTGATAACCTGATCACATATTCAAATAATGCATTATTTTAATCTTGGAGACATAATCAAACCATCACAAAGACTATGTTGTATTTTGGCGTACTGTATCCATTGTGCAATTATCTACAAATAAATGCCTCTTTCCATTTCTTCTCCAGGATGAATAGGAAAATGGATGCAAACTGGTCTTGTGTGCAGAACCCAGTAATTATGATGTATTACCTATGCTTAATCTAAATGGGTAATCAGGATCCAGCTGATACTGCATGTAAGGAGAAGGAAAACCATAGCTGGTTATGGGAACTGAAACCCAACACAGGTTGGAAAGATGTAAGTAAAGCTATCCTTAATTGAATTGAAATGGCACCAATGAGAGTTGCCCATTATCACTAATATCTCCCTGGATTAGTTCTATAGTTTAAACATGCTTTTGAGTAGTGTACATGGAGGGTATACTTGAAGCACACCCATGCAACTCGAAAACTCCATGCCCATTCTACCCCCCCCTACATTTCCAAGAAAGAGCCCTCTTAATTTACATACATACATACAGGGCTTTTTTTCTCATAGAACGCTCAGAACAGAGTTCCGGCACCTTTTTTGGATGGAACCTTGTAGGGTAGGCAAAGTGGGTTGTATGACATGTGTGAGTTCCGGCACCTTTTCTTTTTACAAAAAAAGCACTGCATACATACATACATACATACATACATATACACACACATACATGAATAAAATTGTACTGATTTTACTCTGGAACACTGATTCTTTTTTTTCAGCTATACACAAGTTATAATCCATTTTCCATTGAGGGTAAAGAAGAAATCAAGCAGTGCATATTTAAGCAATGACTTCCAGAGGAAGGAGTGGCTCTGCCATCAGGTCTTGAAACTCCAAGTGAGATGATGAGGTGGCTCCATTATTATTAACATCTGTTCTAATCCTAATATCTATTCTCAGCCTTGTTAAGAAGTTTTTTATAATAATAGTTTTCATATATTATTTTTCTCCCTGTTGTATGCCTCCCAGTGTCACAAACAAACTGTCAAGCACAAATCAGGAAAGAGGGCAGTTCAAATAAATAGAGGTTTATTGCTCTTAACACTCTCTACAAGAATATGAACTATTAACGCTCAAAGCATATTGGTGATAGATCAGAGTCAATGGAATTCAAGGTGGGCCTGACTTAGATCTCTTGTGGGTGCAAAGGGACTCAAAACTAATGTCGCACTTGACCCCTCCCTCCGGCTCAGCCTGATCATCTCCTACATCAACAAACAGATAAGAATGAGTCAAGCTAAGCTTCACAAGATCCAAGTACAGACTTCTTTTTCCTTGTCTTTGGTTCAGTTGAAAAGGTTGAGAATTTGTGGCCCTCCAAATTATTCTAATCTCATCTTCCTTAATTATTGAGATCAAACATGTAATTTGGAAGACCACATGTTCTATACTGCTGGGTTAATCTCCCCCCCCCCAATCCTCACTAAAATCACTAAATCACTAAAAAAATATTTATGTTTTCTTCTTTATTACTTTCATGATAAAAATTAAGTAAATGAAAACATATGTTATATCATCTGATACAGATTTATAACTCCCAAAATATATCTTTAGTTAATTCAATGTGAAAATTTAAACTATAAATGTGGTGCAGCTTTAGTTTCTTAGTTTGAGCCTGTTAAACTGCATACAGTGTCAGGTGCAGTTTAAAAAAAAGAAAAATTGATCACTTTGTCATGAGTAATTAGTTTATACAATTTACATGTGCATGTGGAAGAATTAAAAGAAGCTTTCACAGGGACTGATCATAAAAAAATAGTTCGAGTTAACTGGAATGACAGCAAAAAAAGAGCAGGAAAATCAAAGGCTCAAATGGGTTCATTATTTAATTTTTCCTGACTTTAGAGTTTGTACCAGCAGAGGCCGCTACAAACCTCATAAACTGTGTATAATAATAGATTAAATTAATTATGACTAATAAATCCATAATTATGAAAAGAGAAATTGGATATGTATGTAATGTGATATTCTGCTTACTAAGCTAATGGAACAGTTTATTATGGAAGCTTGCTGATATAGACTAAAGACACTTTTTGGAAACTACATGGCTATAGAAATCCAGATAAGCAGAGATTCCAAATGCAACTCAGTAGGAGAGTGACTTGTGTGAGTTAATCTGAAGTACTTAATATGAAATGGAACAAAAGTAACTAGGATTCCCAGAGCTAGTGTCAGGCAGACAAATTACAGAGAAATTGCTTTAAAATTCTCTCAAAATGGAATTTAGAAGGTTTTTTTTAAAATATATTCAGTCTTATAGTAGAGGAAATAGCAATAGCACTTAGATTTATATACCGCTTCACAGTGCTTTACAGCCCCCTCTAAGCAGTTTACAAAGTCAGCATACTGCCCCCAACAATCTGGGTCCTCATTTTATCGACCTCGGAAGGATGGAAGGCTGAGTCAACCTTGAGCCGGTCAGGATTCAGCTCCTGGCAGTGAGCTGAATTAGCCTGCAATACTGCATTCTAATCATTGTGTCACCATGCTTTAGTGTGAGTATGAGTAAACACTTTATAGTGTTTATAGTGCAGAATAATTTTTTTGATGTAGTTGGCAGCCTTTTAACATTCCCATTCAGTTCCTGGGAAATGGTGCCTCCAATGGTGCCTTGGAGTAATGCAATTCAACCACATCCTGAATGATGACATCAGACGTCAACTGGGAGTCACGCCAATCATAGCAAAACTGCGGGAAGGAAGACTTAGATGGTATGGACACATCATATGCAGTAAAGAAGACTCGGTGCGAGAACAGCCATGTGTCTGGATCCTGTTGACCAGCAACCCCATTGTAGATCCAGGAAATGGTGGATGGATCACATCAAGGAGGGCATAAAATGTGTGGGCATCACCCCTGAAGATGCCCTGGATTAAGCCAATTGAAGGCAGCTTGGCTGACAAGCAGACCCTGTGATAGTGCAGAAATAATGCTATGAAGAAGATCCAGTTCCTGGGAAAGATAAGGGAATACCACTCACTACTTGTTTCAATTTGATGGTGCTGTCATTGCTAAATGGGAGTCCTGGCTTGAGAAATTGTTAGAAAATGTTCCTTTTAGAGGAAGAATGAAAAATGGACAATTTTGAAAGTCTATTTCTGCACAGCTGAATTCAGAATAAACTAAGAACAAAACTGTAACATCTAAGTAATCTCCACCAAGTTGGTGATGTTTAAGCCATATCTGCAGTTAGTTATAGGCTGGGTTTGTACTTTATTTGTAATTAGTTATTTTTATAAAGTAGTTCAAATTAATGGATACAACTTGATTTGATTTGCCTTAACAGAATAGGGCAAATTTAAATGGCTTCAGTCTGTTGCTTCAATGGAAGACATCTTTCCTTTTCATCAAAGCGATCCAACCTAGAAGACCTCATGAGATGGTCTCAGGCTTGGGAACTTTAGTATACAATAAGGTTAATCCTACAACATTTGTGGAAGCCAAGAAGCTTTGAAGAACTTCAGTCAGTTCTGTTAGCAAAGACTCCTCTCAGTCTTCAGTCTGCAGCATCCTAAAAAAAGAAAACAAACAAACCCTTTTTGAGGCTTTTTATGCCACCAGATTCTTGTTAAAAAGTAATGATTGGAAAATTCAAGATGTATGAAACAAACCTTTTCATGCTGTTGGCCCCAGTCAGTAGAAGCTGAACAGTGTACATATAGATAGGCTACCAAATCTGATATGTTTTCAGGCTGCATCCAGAGTTACCCCAAAGGATATTAGGGGGGGGGGCGCGAATCTAAATTCTAAAGCTGGCACATTTATTACACATTCTTGAGTTGACCTAACACATGACACCTACTGCCCTAATATGGATTTTAGAATTAATATACTGATGTTTGGAGATTGGCGACAGCCAGATTCATTTCCCTTTATCTTCTTACATGCCTTAATAAGAAACAGGATCCTACAATTGCCATAGTACATTTTAAATATATATATAAAGCTTTTGTCATTTACATCATATTAAAACAGTTCTTATTTTTAACAGAATGCTCAAAGTACTTCAAATAAAATTTCATGTGAAGAAATAAAAACACGATACACTTGTTATCATGTCTACCTACCCTGGGAAGATGTTTGAACAACCATCCCTGAATCTAGTTAGGTCTATTAGCATTTTAATTATTTGTTCCCTGTGGGAAGGCTTCTTCAATTATCATTCCTTTTCCCCCCTCTCAGTGGTATGCTGTTCTGTTTCTTTCAGCTCCAAACTTTAAACTCAAGTTACCACCTTTTTATACAGGACTTTACATGGATAAGTATTCTAACCATTTGCTGTTCAGTCTCATGAATTTCAGGCAGGGGTACAATTTGCATGAGATAATCTTTGGGAAGCTACCAAATAGTGTGGTCCCTCTACCCTTAGATGATGATGGCGATGGTTTTAGTCTGGATTATGATGCTTGTCTTGATCTGGAAGCCACAATTTCAATCTTTGCAATTGGCACAATATAATGTGTGTACATGTATGTATAATACCTTTTCTCTTCTATGGGTGGTATATGTTTTCCTCAATCTAGGGTCCTCTACCAGAAACCTGGGAGTCTGAGATTCTGCACAGTATCATAGCTTTTCTGCTCTACCTTCTGGACAGAAAACTCTGACATTGTTCCATTTTTGGAGCTATTCTTCCAATTAGGAGTCACAGCCTTGCATGCTCCTATCACCACTGGGACCATTTTGCCTTTACTTTCTACATCTTCCCTAGTTCCTCCTGCGGGTACTGGTACTTCTCCAGCTTTTCATACTCTTTCCTGAAGTTGGTCTCACTTGGCATCACTATATCTATCAACAATGCTGTCTTTTAGTCCTTGTTTACTACCACCGTGTCTGGTTGATTGGCCAGTATCTGCCTATCTGGATCTGGAAGTCCTACAGGATCTGGATTTGGGAGAGTCTAACCATATGTCTGTGCAGATGTTCTTGTACACTATGTCAGTTACTTGGTTGTGCTATTTAGTATATGCTGTCTTTGTCACACCTTGTCTTTGTGTGTCAGACTGTCTCTGAAGCCTTCCTGCACACTCTTCATTTTGGGTTCTCACTAGTGTGGTAGACCCTGCTTCTATGGATCTGGTAGTTAAAGCTTGGTCTTGTGCTGCTGTGATCATTGTCTCAGTAGTGTCCTTTCCAGCCACTGGCAGGAGTTTTCAATGTCAGCCACCTCAGTTATTGGTCAATGGTAGTTGCAGAATCTTGTCTTGCCATGGCACTTCCTCTGCTTGATCTGCCTCCCATGTCTGCTGCTGCTGCCTCAGGCATTTTCTCAGAGGTTCTTCTTTAGGTGCCATCTTACTGATATACTCCTGTGTGCTCTGGGTTTTCTCCAGAACAGTAGCTTTGACACTCACCAGACACCACCACCCTTTTTCTGCCTGACTTTCTGTCTCTGGGTGTTGAACTTGTGATGGAAACCTCAATACATTGTGAGGAGCTTCTAGGTCTTCACACTGGCAGCCTTCATGTCCTCCTTTCAGCAGCTCATTATATTGGTAGGCTAAGGCAGGCATGCATGTTGATGGTGTGGATCTTGGCTCTTCAAGGACCTTACTTTATCCTTTTGTGGTTCTTGGATGTTGCTGTCTTTCTTGCCTCCTCATTGTAATTCCATGTGGGGTGCCAATGTACTTGTAGCCAGTCTGTATGTCTGCTGTGTGGCAGTTTTTTCATTTCTCACTATAAGGGTTGAAGAGAAGCTTTATTCTGGGGGGGGGGGGGACCAAGATATAACAGTGAAATATGAAAGTTACAAAACTATGCAATATGTGAATGCTTTCTATTGTCTCTAACCTACTGCTATTATTTCTATATTACTATGCTAATTACTATTATTAAAACTATTAATATACTCTATTATACAACTGTTTGATTACTATAATATACATTATATATTACTATAGTATAACTATGATATAACTCTATGGTATAATTACAGCATTTTTTTCTTTCTTACTACTTTGCTACACTCTGTAGTATTACTAGCAATGTTTTCTTCTTACAAGTCCTGTATTGTCTTCTGCTTTAATTCCTCTCCTTGTCTGGGATTTCTTCTGCTTATTTTTTTCTCTGTTAATGATCAGCATGTAGAGTACTTGTACCTTTCCACATTGTACCTTATTTTGCTGTGCCTCTATACTTCTTTTACCTCTGAACCATCCATTCCCTTTGAAAGAAATTTACCTTCCTTTATTTGTCTGATTTTCTCTGTTTGCTAGTGGCTGCAGAGCTTCCAAAATGCACATCTCCTCTCATACCTGTTTACAACCTTATTGGCAACTCTGCCATGATGACAAGGGGCAAAAAGATCAAATGGGAGGGAGGAAGACAGCATAAATGCCTGCAATTTTTCTAAGGTTTTAAGAAATGCAAAGCTAGATCACTGTTACAAGCCAAAGCTGGATGAAGAAGTTTCCTTCTTAAGCAAGCAAAAGCCAGAAAGTCTTATGAGAACTATGAGAGCTTAAAATATGATCCTTATTTGCAATTGCCAGCAGTAGAGCTGCCAGGATCTGTGCCACACTATCATACTTTTGCATTTTTATCAAGCAGAAGATGGGGAATCCTCTCCAATCTGAATCACTGTGATTTTTGCAATACGTTCCTGAAAACTTTCTTTATTTCAGCATGAATAGTATAGAAAAAAAGTTTAGTAAATAATAAAGTTGCTACACACTACATATTTCTGAAGTAAGGCAAACCTTATCCATTGTCTCAGTGGCATTTTACTTTCAAATAAATTATTTATTTTCGATCAATTTATGGGATGCCCATCTTGCAAAAGTGACTGAGCGGTTTAATAAAATTATTAAACACTGTAAACTACTGTATTTCACTGAGACAACCTATTTGATGCAAGATACCCATATAGTAATCAAAACCTCCATAATACTTCATAATACCATAATACCTCAAAACCTCCTGTTCGGTCCTTGCAGGATTTCAGCAAAGAAAGTCTAAGTAATTTGCTTATATTGTCAAATCGCTCTTACTATGAAAAAGTCTCTTCTATTGCTTAAGACAGAACTAGTGTTTCTCCAAACAACAACAACAATAACAATAACAATAATAATAATAGTTGGAAGGGACCTTAGAGGTCATCTAGTCCAACCTCCCTGCTCAGGCAGGAAACCCTATACCAGGGGTCTTCAAACTTGGCCCTTTTATGACTTGTGGACTTCAACTCCCAGAATTCCTCAGCCTGCCCTATACCATTTCAGACAAATGGCTGTCCAGTCTCTTCTTAAAAACTTCCAGTGTTGGAGCATTCACAGCTTCTGGAGGCAGGTTGTTCTACTGATTAATTTTTCTAACTGTAAGGAAATTTCTCCTTAGTTCTAGGTTGCTTCTCTCTTTGGTTAGTTTCCATCCATTGCTTCTTGTCCTGCCTTCTGGTGCTTTGGAGAATAGCTTGGCTCCCTCTTCTTGGTGGCAGCCCCTGAGATATTGGAACACTGTTATCATGTCCCCCCTCTTCCTTCTTTTCATTAAACTAGACATACCCAATTCCAACAACCATTCCTTATACGTTTTAGCCTCCAGTCCCCTGTTCATCTTTGTTGCTCTTCTCTGTACTCTTTCTAGAGTCTCAACATCTTTTTTACATCATGGTGACCAAAAATGGATGCAGTATTCCAGGTGTGGAAGTGTATTAACACTTTACGTGATCTTGATTCTGTCCCTCTGTTAATGCAGCCTAGCACTGTGTTGGCTTTTTTGGCAGCTGCAGCACACTGCTGGCTCATATTTAAGAGAAATTTAAGATCGCTCTCACAGTTGCTACTATTGAGCATGGTACCACTTATAAACCAGTTCATTCTACCCTCTAAAGCAATAGTGAACAATTGTTTGTGCTGTGCAGGTTTTTGAAAGATGTCTTCATATCCTTTTTGCTTCAGCATTTTCTCATAGTTTGGTGCAGCCAAAAGGTATAGTGATCAGAATGCTGAACTTGGATAGAGGTTACCAGTACAAATCCTCACTCAACTGTGGAGCTCACTGGGTGACTGTGGGACAATGACTCTGATTTCTCTGAATAGGAAGACAGTGAAATATTATCATGCTCTAAAGCTTTGGGAAAAACTGGGAGTGGAGTGGAATGGAGTTCCAAAGTATACCACCTTGAGTTTGAAAAAAAATAGAGATTCTGTCTGTCTGTCTGTCTGTCTCTCTCTCTCTCTCTGTCTCTCTCTCTCTCTCTTTCTCTCTCTCTCAATATATATATATTGTAATACGTAATGTATTAAGGATAACTCTCATTATAATGATTGTTTTTTCTGAACATGTTTTGCTTCTTATATTTTTTATTCATTGCTCTTTTCTCTTTCCTGTATTTTATGAAACAGAATGTCTTTTCTTTTCTCTTATCTTTTTTAAAAATCCTCTTTTTTATTGCAAAAAAAAGGAACTTCATAGTTCTCAACTTTCGGCTTGCAGCTGCATAAGAGAACATTTACTGGATCCATAGAGAGGTCATAATATACATAATCTTTGATAAACTATATTACTGCTTGCCAATGTAATTGAATCCTGGGGCAACGCCAACAAACACAACTGAAATATGCTGATGAGTTATAGTACCATCTGGCTTTTTTCTTAATTACTTGAAGCTTAAAAGTATTCAGATATTACACTTTGTAGCAGCAATATATTCCTGTTTAATGCAGATAGATTTAGAAGAAATAGATCCAAATGCAACACTTGCAAAGACCTATCGCTTTTTACAATTATTTTAATGACACATGTCATTCTATCATCTCTGAACAGAGGCAGTTAATTTTCCTAGAAAAGAAATTAGAGCATAAAAGAGGATTCTCAGAGTCTCATCTTCATGTGTCCAATCTTTTCCTTTCCTCATTAGACACAGGGCAGCATGCAGCAACTCCTCCAGCGGATATGATTAGGTGAGAGAGAGTCATAAGCTTTCTCAATACAATATTTGTATTGGGCTTTGGTGCTTTGGGAAGAGATGCTTGTTTTAAGTTCCCAAGCAGGGCACCTCTTGTTGACTATCTTTCCAGTGTGAAACTGGGGTCACTATGAGAACTGTTGTGCTGGCTCCTAGGATTCAACTGGAATTACATCATATGTTGGCCACAAAGCAGCCAACATATATTTATATATGTAATATATATTGGCAACAGAGCAGGAATGGGGTATGACTTGGCTAGTGTAGAGAAAATAATGACTAGGGGGAATAACATGATAGCAGTATTCCAGTATTTGAGGGGCTGCCACAAAGAAGAGGAGGTCAACTTATTTTCCAAAGCACAAAAAGGCAAGACAAGAAACAATGGATGGAAACTAATCAAGGAGAGAAGCAACCTGGAATTAAGGAGAAACTTCCTAACGGTGAGAATAATTAACCAATGGAGCAGCTTGCCTTCAAAAGTTCTGGGTGCTTCATCACTGGAGGTTTTTAAGAAGAGACTGGAGAGCCAGTTGTCTCAAATTAAATAGGCTCTCCTGCTTGAGCAGGGGGTTGGACTAGAAGACCTCCAAGGTCCCTTCCAGCTCTACTCTGATTGATTGATTGATTGATTGATTGATTGATTGATTGATTGATTGATTGATTGGCTTGCCAAAGTACCCCATTGTAATTCTGGGTTAGAGAAATAGAATTTGGGGAAGAAGCTCTTTTCAGGAGAGAAAAATGTGGTGTGTCAAGAATTAAATATTACTTCATGCTCCTAATTCTCAACTGCAACTGTCCAAAGCCTAAAATCATCTCAGGGATTGAAGCACTATACAAATTGATAAATAGAACAAATTTAAACATTCATTTAAATATTTCAGGCTCTTCTACCTCATTTATGTAATTGTGAATTTAAATATTATAAATGAAATTTTGTACATTCACATGTTTGGTAGAGTATGTAAATTTATTTCAATTGCCCTAGAATAGGGGTGTCAAACTGCTGGACCATGGGCCAGTTGCATCATGCGGAGGCCGCACCCACCCCAGCTCCGGCAATGCAAAAAAAGTCGCGATACGTCGCGACACATCACGTGATGGGGCGAGTTTGACACCCGTGCCCTAGAGGCACATTCAGACCCCTTGCTTCGGAAGCTCCTGAGCAGATTTGAACTGGCACAAAGTTAGTGCCAAAAACAAAAGGATAAGCCATAACCCATTAAAGCTCCTGGGTGATTAAGATCCAGCATGCAGCTGAAAAGTGGATTGCCAGAGCAATAGATTTTTGGGCAATGGAGCCTTATTTTCAAGGAGATGTTTCTTCTGAACAGCTTAATGTCTAATAACATGAACATTGCTAGAACCCAAAGGCTCTAGTTTATAAGGCCTCAGTTCTGGACAAGCAATGCTAGTAGTTAGAGGGGTATTAAGGAATCCTCTGGACTTGCTTTCTGATTGACCTTTATTTAATACTTGGGCTCTGTCCTGGGTATTTGTCTGTAGCTAAGACTTCTATTTTTCAACTTTGTGTTTGAACTTTAGATTTGATATATTTTAGCATTCCATCTGTTTAATTGTTCAAATACAGAGGTGATTAAATCCTTTTATTTCTCATGCATTCATGTGTAAGTCTATTTCAACTCACTTTCCATACTAAAGTGCAATTAAAAACAAGTTTTAAAGTTGTCAAGGTTGCAGACCCCTGCCCTAGGGTGAGAGCATAGGTGTCGCTGGTGTAAATATAGGAGTGGATGCCCAGTAGCCCTTTCCCTGAGTGAGAGTCAGGGACAAGGGGTGTGGTGTGTGTGTGTGCGCGCTTGTGTGCGTGTGTGTGTTTGCTTGTACCCTAACCCAAGTTGGCCAATGAGACAGATCAGATCTGGAGTAGGATACATTGGATGTGAATGGGGATAAAGATGAGGGAGAGCTCCCTCTGGCACTAAGAGCCAATGCCGAAGTGCCACTGGAGCTTCTCCCCTCACCTACTAGGTGATTGAGTTGCAGTGGATGGTTGAAGGAGGGTTGAATAGATGGTTGAGGGAAGGGCAGGATCTCTGCCTCAGAGGAGAGGGATGCTAAAGCTGGCAGGTTTATTCAATAGGTGATGAGCATGGGGTATTTAAATGGAGTCAAAGGGCAGACTGTTGCACGGGAAGGCGTCATTGATGCTTAAGACCAGTGGCATGTTCTGGCCCTCTGAATTCACATCTAGACCCTGGACAGCAGTCCCTCAGAAGCCCGGGTCTTGGTTATTGATGATGAATAGAATAGAAAAATAATAGTAGTAACAATAATAACAATAACAATAGCAACAGCAACAATAACAATAATAATATCAATCAGAATAGAGTTGGAAGGGACCTTGAAGGTCTTCTAGTCCAACCCCCTGCTCAGGCAAGAAACTCTATACCTAGAATAGAATAGAATAGAATAGAATAGAATAGAATAGAATAGAATAGAATAGAATAGAATAGAATAGAATAGAATAGAATAGAATAGAATAGAATAGAATAGAATAGAATAGAATAGAATAGAATATTCTTTATTGGCCAAGCATGATTGGACACACAAGGAATTTGTCTCCGGTGCATAAGCTCTCAATATACATACAAGCAACAAAGTGATAAATCATGAATCATAAGATACAACCGACAAACAACCTTTCTATCAAAGCTACCCACTGCTGTTAAACAGAAGAAGGATTACTACCAAAGACCTACATTCCTTGAAAGTGCCAATGAGAATGTTTGTGATTGAATTATATTATTCATTCAACAGGTTCAAAATCCAAGAATGCAAAGAGAAACATCCCCCCCAAAATGCTCAGTGGCATTATTATCTGCTGTATGGACTAAGCAACTTCCAAAAATATTGCAAGATATTGTTATATGGGTTAAGTTCTGTTGTCAGGAAGGCTTTTTCATTTGCCTGTTATGATATGGAGCCTGGAAAGTATGACTCTGACCTTGCTATCATGTGTGAAGGGTAATAATAATAATAAATAAAACCTCCTATTACATAATAATCTGCTGAGGAGCTGGAAGATTATTAGCCATAGACTTGAGGTTTTAATGCTTCACAATAGCAGTTTATTGCCAGGGTGATTTAAGAAGAGCCAGAATGTTAATTATTCCGGTAACAGCTATTCATCTTCAGGAACAAATCCAAGTGGACTGGGGGCATTTTTTAAAGCAAGAGCATCTCATAATTTAAAATTACCCTGTCCGTTGCCTGAGGCTGCACATGTTTCCCAGCATTTATATAATCAAAGAAGTATTCATAATGTGAGATAGATGTGTGTAGTGATTTATGACAGCCTGTCACAACAAAAAAGTATTTTTGATGGAGCAGAAACAGATCCTGAAGTTATTTCCTGAAAACCAATCATTTTCATTGCTTATCTCTGTAGTAAACACTAATGCAGGGGGTTGGACTAGAAGGCCTCCAAGGTCCCTTCCAGCTCTATGATTCTATAAAATTTAGAAATTAACAAAAATATACATTTCTTACCTCTTTTTTCCAGCAATGGATTCTATAACATTCTTACAATTAATATTCTAGTTTGTGATATAAAAGTATTAGGTTAAAAGCACAATGGGATCTAATATGTCATGTTTTATATTTTGAATGGTGAAGAAGTTTCTCTGAGAAATTATGTTCAATTCCCTGTCATACAAGTAGTGTCAACTAAATAAATGGGTATTTGGAATCAGGAAATTGTAAACTTTGGCCACATGACTAAAATTCTGATCAAAAACAATGTACAATAGAAGGCAAAGCTGCATTCAGAAGCTTGAGTGTTCCATTTTATGATGGAATATAGTAAGGAAGTGGATCTCCAGGAGGGAGAGGGTGCATTCCAGAAGAGTAAGAGGCAATTCAGTCCAGATGTTATGTATAAGGGAAAGAGGATGAAGACAGCCCTTCCCCAATAATTTGCTGTGTATACTATATATTTGGTATACACTATATATATATATATATATAGTGTATACTATATACTTTGAAAGGTTAGTGCTGAAAACCATCACAGATCTGCTGTTAGACCCTTTGCAATTTGCCTACCGAGCAAATAGATCGTCAGATGATGCTATTAATATGGCTCTGCACTACATCCTATAACATTTTGAATCTCCAAGGACCTGTGCAAGGACCTTTTTGTAGATTTCACTGCAACCAAACAAGGCAGACACAGACTTAAACGAATAGTTAGAACTGCAGAAAAAACAATTGCTACCAGCCTGCCTTCCATTGAGGACCTGTATACTGCACGAGCCAGAAAGAGGGCTGTGAAAATATCTACAGACTCCTCACATCCTGGCCATAAACTGTTTCAACTTCTTCCCTCAAGATGACAC
The DNA here is from genome assembly GCA_023970755.1 of Azemiops feae. Classification (NCBI taxonomy): domain Eukaryota; kingdom Metazoa; phylum Chordata; class Lepidosauria; order Squamata; family Viperidae; genus Azemiops; species Azemiops feae. The sequence continues at coordinate 68,000 of JALGBA010000234.1, forward strand.
TATAGGGCATTGCACACCAAAACAACTAGACACAAGGACAGTCCCCCCCCATGCATCACTCTGCTAAACAACTAATTCCCACAACACTGTCAAACTACCTAGTAGGTCTATACACTAGTAGGGCTGTATTACTATTGTCCTTCTCATTTTTTCTATTACCTATTCCTTATCTTCTTATGACTATATCTTTGTTGCTTGTATCCTCCAATTTATATTAATTGTTTTATTTAGTATCCTAGTATGATTTATGTAGATTGCTTATTTAGTATCCTATGACTATCACTGAGTGTTGTATCTTATGATTTATGATGAATGTATTTTATGATTATAATCATGATTTATCACTTGTTGTTTGTAGGTACACTGAGAGCTTATGCACCAGAGACAAAGTCCTTGTGTGTCCAATCATGCTTGGCTAATAAAGAATATTCTATTCTTTCTATATTCTATTCTATTCTATTCTATTCTATTCTATATGAAAATAGAATATTCAGTTTGGAAAGGTTTTGTCTCTTTGAGTGAAATAATGAAAGAACTAAGCATGGAAGAATCTATATGTGTCTTTCTCATATTTCCCAACACTCAAGCACAACACAGATGAGAACTTCACAGACATTTGTGTTACCTCAGTATTATTGCTTGTGCTCTCTTACCTGCATTTCCTACATTTAGTATGGAGGTTTTGGGGGTCCTTTTATTTGTGTTTGTTTAAAGGTGAATAGAACTATTTTATGATTAAGAATTCTGCAATAGCAATGTTTCCTAACTGCAGATGCAGTTACATGCAAGTGAAAGTGAACTGGAACTTCCCACAGGTTTCCTTGTTCAATAGAGGATTAAGGCCAGGCTGGTAGAGCAGATTCTACCCTTCTTGTTGTCCATTATGTTTGTTAATCACTATTTTATTTCTAATCCTTCTAATATTAGAAAATATTTGGATGGGTTACAGGGTTACTGAGAAATTAAAATTTCTTTTTTTTTCTTTTTTGAACAAAGTATAATTTAAAAAAATAAGAAAAATATCCACTCTTGCAGAAAACAATGTTATTAAAACGTCTCAGAGAAGATTGACTCTGCATAGCACTGAAAAATCATTTAAAATCTTCTGAGGAATGCATTTCATAAGCAAGACTATGTACTGTACTGTAAGTGAGAAGGGCTTCTCCCTTGACCAACCAATCACATTAACATAATAAGGGTGTCTGGATAAATCCTTTGGATGATGATCAAAGAAAATAATCAGATACATATTAGAGGAAATATTCCTTGAATTATTGTGGTCCCAAGCAGTTGGTCTATTCATGTATCCTATTTCAGGATAATACCTTGGCTTTTATCAAAATGGGCAGTATGATGGCTCAACAGTTAAAATGCTGGGTCTATCACCAACAGCTCAGATTCAAGACCCGAGTGTTGTACGATGGAGTGAACTGCCCTCACCCTAGCTCCTGTCTACCTAGCGGTTCTAAAGCATGTACATGTGAGTAGATAAATAGATACCACTTTGGTGGGAAAGATAACAGTGCTCCGTGATGTCATGCTGGCCCACGTGACCTTGGAAAAATCTTCAGACAATGATGGTTCAGTGTCCCTTGAAACAGAGATGAGCACCATCCCCTATAGTCGGCAACAATTAGTGGAATAAAAACCGCAGGGACTCCTTTTATCAAAATAAATGTTCATGATACTACTCCGAAAAGCTTCATAAGAGCAGAATTTTTCATGCAGAACATGTTTATTTATTGTAGTACTATTTTTTATTTTTCTTCTTTCCAAAAGAGATTAATTAAAAACACAAGAATAAGGGGCAGTCTAGTCCGACTTTCTGTTCCTGCTCTGACCTATCAAAAGCCCACAAGCAAAATATTTTAGCACCAACCTCGTAATGTTTCCCAGCAACTGGTGCCAGAAACAATATATAATAATTATCACTGACAACTTTATCTCCAATAAGTGACCTTATTTTCTATGTATTTAATTCTCTATTAAAATCATCCCAGTTGGTGGTTGTCATTGATTCTTATTTCCAAACCTGGAAACCCTCCTAATGTGTGATCAACTCTGAGAATTGCACAGATAGCATTACCTTTGCAGAGATTCCACTGAAATCCATACTTCCAGTGCATGTTCAGGCAGGAGAAAGGACTCTTTTATAATAGCTTTTCTCCTAATATAGGAGAAGAGGTGAAGTTTTTCTGTCTATCCAGTTTCTTCGCGCATAGCTTTATTCATTGGTATTATATGATAGTCTTATTCATTTTTCCCTAAAAGGCTTAAACAATGAAAAAAGAGCTAAAAATGAAAGAAACTTAGCTGCATTATTATCTACAAATTGAAATTCATAGACTAACCCATTTAATTCATTCATATTTATTCATCCATTATCCATTTTGCTAAAATGAAATTAACTTATTAACCCTGCTTAAATACATAATACAGAAACACAATTATTTGGAATGATAAAAAGCGTTACATCACTCACACATTTGCAGAATGAAGACAGGGAATTAGCAGAGGAGTACAGTATTACTAAACTGAGAGTTCTACAATGACCAAAAATTCAATAAATTACAAGTTATCTACAGACTGGTAAGTATTCTAAGACTAAAAAAAAAAGATGGGTATGTAATTTATTAATATGTCACCTGCTTCTGGTTTCAATTATACACTCTCACATACAGTTGTTTTGGAAATTAGTAATTATGGCCAAGGAAATAAAGCAGACAAGAAATGCAAACCAAAACAGTTTCTAAAAAAGCTTGCCTGAAGGGTTTTGCTTATAACCAGAGTGCACAGAATAGTCAAACTCCAGTCCAGAGTTCCAAGATACAGGTTAGGGCTGTCAGCCAGTTTAGAGGTCAGAAGTTAATGAGCATAATCCACATAAATATTATGCAACAGTTAGAGATAAGACAGCCAAATCCAACAGGGGATCACAGGTCAGGGTTACCTCTTTATATCAGGCTTTAGCCTACTGCCTTTGCTTAGCAAGAAGCCTTTTTGCTCTGTTCTTTGCTCTACTCACTGAGTGTGGGGGTTGGGAGCCTAACGTCATCCTCATCTGACTGCCCCAGCTGTTGAGATGGTGCCTGCTTCAGGTGATTTTTGGCTTTGTGCCTCCTGAGGCTGACATTCCACAGATTCTCCTGGAGCAGCTTCTTCTAATTCAAATACAGACTCACCGTCTGAGTCTTGGGCCCTACAATATGATACCTAAACCACATATGAACAGAAAGGAAATCTAGGTCAACATTCTACAGCTGGTAACTTCCAGATCCTGTTTGGATCTGGAATTCTGGGATTTATTAGAATCCCAGCACATCTGGATGGTGCTAAATTGTTTCACACTGATCTATAACTGAGACCACTGGGATAGTTAGCAGTAAAGTGACAAAGATTTTGAAATCCATTGTTCATTCAAGCTTCCTCCTTGCATTATATATTCAAGATGGACAGTATTTAATATTTATTTGCTATGTATATGTAGGGATGTGGGTCTATATATATGTTGTTCATAGTATCTTTAGGTGTGTGTCATGTAGGTGTTTCACTTTGAGAGCGGGCAACTAAATTTCATTTTTGATGTGTGCCGTTGTGCCCACAATACAAAAATGACAATAAAGGTTATCTTATCTATCTTATCTTATTAAGAAAACTACTTTCAATCTATATATATATATATGTAATTGCTGGTGTAAAAATAATGTGGAATTACCAGGAACATATAGCAATAGCACTTAGATTTATATAATATTTTACAGTGCTTTACAGCCCTCTCTAAGCAGTTTATAGAGTCAGCATCTTGCCCGCAACCATCTGGGTCCTCATTTTACCGACCTTGGAAGGATGAAAGTCTGAGTCAATCTTGAGCCAGTGAGAATCAAACTGCTGGCAGTCGGCAGAATTAGCCTGCAATACTGCATTCTAACCACTGTGCCACCATGGCTCTAGAGAAACAGTAAAAGTATAATCGTCTTCAGGCTCTCAAAAAATGAATTTCTGGTCTCAAAATGTTTTCATATCTCATGTATGTATGTATGTATGTATGTATGTATGTATGTATGTATGTATGTATGTATGTATGTATGTATTACAATGCTGTTATGCTGCCCAATTATAGGACCATGGGCAGTTTACACAATAACATACATTAAAATGTCTGTTTTTTAAAAAATCCTATCTATAAAACTACCTAAAATCTGATTGTTGTGTGCCACCCAGAGTTGCTTTCGATGAGATGGGTGGTTATATAAATTTAATAAATAAACTCCATACTATCTCCAAAGACACATACTATATAAACCAAAATAAAACAAACAGGCAAAAAAGCATCAAAGAGTTAGCTCAACAGTAATACTACTGTCCAAATGAAACTGCTTTAATGGTTCTGCAAAAGTTCATCAGGATGGAAGTCAGTTGGGCCCCAAGAGATCATCAGATATTCCATTACTGAGAATGTCTGCCTCCAAGCCTCCATCCCATTTATCTCCAATAGGGTAAGGATTAAGCATCTCTCCTAGAATGATCATAAAAATGGAGAAATTCATCTTGGAATCAACAGTCTTGAAGAAATGAGAACTTAGCTAAGTGGGCTTTATAGGCTAACCTCTGCACTTTGGATTAGGCCCAGAAACTGACTGACAGACAATGCAGGGAAGATAACACAGGTATTATGCTACCAAAGTGACTCTCATTGACACGCAAATGGATTGCTGCATTGTGAACCTGCAGTTCTGAATTGTCTTCAAAGTCAATTCCAGGTACAGTGCATTACAATAGTCTAATCACATAGTGAGAACTATGAAATGATAACAGCATGAAATATTTCCATAAGGACTTCTCAATCCAAACAAGACCACAAACCAACCTAATATGGGCAAAGGCACCCTGACCTTCACCTGCCACTGTAAGAGATCCAAGCCATAGACCTGCTCCTGCAAGGGATAGTATGAATCAATGCAGAGACAAGGTAGGAGCCAGAATGAGGCCACAAGATTCTATTATTATAATCTGTTTTTATAAAATATATTTCTATTCTTCCTGGTTGATATTTTGGTCTAGTCTACCTAGTTGGACTGACACTGTATGAAAAAATTAGGTAGGACAATGAGCCAACTCAAAAGTTGCAAAGATCATGCTACAGGGAATTGTATTTACTTTTTCAGATTCCACAAGATCAAGAGTCTCGGATTATCTTGCATCAGGTATTTCACTCAATTCTCTTCAATGACAGCCATCTCCAAGCAAACATAAGTGATTTTATCAACATGACACAAGAGCCTGCAGTAGAATTGATCCACCTTTTCTTCCCCAGAAGGATGCAGATAATCTTGAACAGAGTCACTTTATGAGAATTCAGATACAGTGAGAATGGAGAAGATCAACTCTTTTGCTGATTATATTGCCATAGAAGAGGCTCAAATACGGAGACATGCATGTCTGGATCACATTCATTCTTTGTCTTCTTCCATTGTCACCTTAGGCAAGTCTTCTGTTGCTTCATTTTTCAGAGCCAAAAAGTTTTAAAGAATTGAAAATCAGAGAAAAGTTGCTTTGTAGTAATCTCATCCAGTAATCTCATCACCTTGAGTTACAATGCTCAACAAAGTTCTAATTGGTCCACTACTCTTGTTGATATCAAAGCCACCTAACATAAGTTAATGGGGAAATGTTCTGGCCATGACAAAGGATTGATCATAATGTCCTCCATCTGTAGATTACATGTCATCTTCTATAAAATAAAGACCAACTTTAACACAACTATCTCAATGAGTTGGGCTAGGGGTCACCTGGGACCCCTCTTGTCCACCTGGGACAAGAGCAGCCATGTCAAACTCGCGACGTCACGTGACGTATCGTGACTTTTCCCCCATTGCCGGCAATGGGGTAGGCGCATTTTCGGAGTGACACATCCGGCCCACGGGCCAGCAGTTTGACATGCCTGCTATAGAGGCATGAATTCCTAAGCCCATTCAGTTCCTAAATTCAAAACGAATTTCCCCATCCCTAACTGTAGTAGAAGAGTACAAAGATAACTTTGATGAAGGAATACAGGAATTGTTAGCAGAAAATAAATAGCAACTCAGTCCTAGAAAATGATATATTATGAGAAAGAGACTCAAAATAACCTCAGCTTGATTCCTTGTGCTGTAAGGAGCAAAAGGAAACTCTGGAAGCTTCAGGATTCTGTTATTAAACCCTATAAATTGGGGGTCCAATAGTCCTCTTGTTGACTGTTCCATGATCTAGCCTACTTCAAAGGACTAGGAGATTCCAACATGAAGCCTGCCATAAAATCTAGAAGCTCAGGGAGAATTGCTGCTAAGCAGCATGATAAATGGTATATCAGCAGTCCTTAATCCATCTTTGAGTTAGGGACTTGTTGTCAACAATCTTAATATAAAATCCAAAGCAGGCAGCCATTATTTCTGAATATGCTTCTCCCAGTTTCCAGTGGAGAGGAAGGAAGGAAAGAAGGAAAAAAGGAAAGAAGGAAAGCAATTTCTCAAATAGTGAGGGGCCTCAATCAATCATCTATATTCTTTTTAGCTGACATAATATTATTTAAACATTTTCATCAATATATTTTGTCTGCCTGTCAATTGCTATATGGATGACATGTCAACTAGGGAGCAATACAGACATACACAGAATCTGATTATTACACCCTTACGTAGCTATTTGCTCTACCTGACTGCATGTGAAGCATTCCTGTGATTGATACTTTTGTTGCTTAAGAGATTCACACTCCATGGGATAAGCAAAGAAGCAAACGCTATGTAGGGATTGGTAATTTCTCTACCAATGTTAACCACTGGGAATATGGATAAACTACTTTGCCTCCAAGATTTGCTATTTATTTATTTACTTACTTAAGCTTCCCTGCTCCTTCATGGATTACTGCCTTGTCGTGGCGAAGGGGCTTGCATAACTCAATGAAGTTATGAGCTATGCCGTGCAGGGCCACCCAAGACGGACAGGTCATAGCAGAGAGTTCTGACAAAATGTGATCCACTGGAGAAGGAAATGGCAACCCACTCCAGTATCTTTGCCATGAAAACCCCATGGACAGTACTAAAAGGCAAAAAGATATGATGCTGGAAGATGAGCCCCTCAGGTCGGAAGGTGTCCAATATGCTACTGGGGAAGAGCAGAGGGCTAGTACTAGTAGCGCCAGAAAGAGTGAAGCAACTGGGCCAAAGCCGAAAGGACGCTCAGCTGTGGATGCATCTGGTGGTGAAAGGAAAGTCCGATGCTGTAAAGATTTTTTCTCCATAGGAACCTGGAATGTAAGATCCATGAATCAAGGCAAACTGGACGTGGTCAAACAAGAGATGACAAGACTGAACATCGACATCTTAGGAATCAGCGAACTAAAATGGACAGGAATGGGTGAATTTAATTCAGAGGACCATCAGGTATACTACTGCAGGCAAGAATCCCTCAGAAGAAATGGAGTAGCCTTCATAGTCAATAAAAGAGTAGGAAAAGCAATACTGGGATACAATCCCCAAAATGACAGAATGATCTCAGTGCGAATCCAAGGCAAGCCATTCAATATCACAGTAATCCAAGTCTATGCCCCAATCACTGGTGCTGAAGAGGATGAAATTGACCGGTTCTATGAAGCCCTACAGCACCTTATAGAATCAATACCAAAAAATGATGTCCTTATCATCATGGGGGATTGGAATGCTAAAATAGGAAGCCAAAAGATAAACGGAATAACAGGCAAGTTTGGCCTTGGAGTACAAAATGAAGCAGGGCACAGGCTGATAGAATTTTGTCAAGAGAATACGATGGTCATAGCAAACACTCTTTTCCAACAACCCAAGAGACGTCTCTACACATGGACATCACCAGACGGTCAACACAGAAACCAGATTGACTATGTGCTCTGCAGCCAAAGATGGAGAAGCTCTATAAAGTCAGTAAAAACAAGACCAGGAGCTGACTGTGGCTCAGATCATGAGCTTCTCGTTGCAAAATTTAGGCTTAAATTGAAGAAAGTAGGGAAAAACACTAGGCCACTCAAGTATGAACTAAATCATATCCCTGATGAATATACAGTAGAGGTGACAAATAGATTTAAGGAATTAGATCTGATAGACAGAGTGCCTGAAGAACTATGGACGGAGGTTCGCAACATTGTACAAGAGGTAGCAACTAAAACCATCCCAAAGAAAAAGAAATGCAAGAAAGCAAAATGGCTGTCTGAGGAAGCTTTGCAAATAGCTGAGGAAAGAAGGGAAGCGAAAGGCAAGGGAGAAAGAGAAAGATACACCCAATTGAATGCAGAATTCCAGAGAATAGCTAGAAGAGATAAGAATGCCTTCTTAAATGAACAGTGCAAAGAAATAGAAGAGAACAATAGAATAGGGAGAACCAGAGATCTCTTCAAGAAAAATTGGAGATATGAAGGGAACGTTTCATGCAAAGATGGGCATGATAAAGGACCAAAATGGCAGGGACCTAACAGAGGCAGAAGAGATTAAGAAGAGGTGGCAAAATTACACAGAAGAACTATACAAGAACGAGCTTAGCATCCCTGATAACCACGATGGGGTGGTCACTGACCTCGAGCCAGACATCCTAGAATGTGAAGTGAAATGGGCCTTAGGAAAGCTGAGCAACAACAAAGCTAGTGGAGGTGACAGTATTCCAGCTGAGCTATTCAAAATCTTAAAAGACGATGCAGTAAAAGTGCTACACTCAATTTGCCAGCAAATTTGGAAAACTCAACAGTGGCCACAGGATTGGAAAAGGTCAGTTTACATTCCAATTCCAAAGAAAGGCAATGCCAAAGAATGTTCAAACTATCGCACCATTGCACTCATTTCACATGCAAGTAAAGTTATGCTTAAAATCCTACAAGCTAGACTCCAGCAGTATGTGGATCGAGAACTTCCAGAAGTACAGGCAGGATTTCGAAGAGGCAGAGGAACTAGAGATCAAATTGCCAACATACGCTGGATTATGGAGAAAGCTAGGGAGTTCCAGAAAAACATCTACTTCTGCTTCATTGACTATGCTAAAGCCTTTGATTGTGTGGATCACAACAAATTGTGGCAAGTTCTTAAAGAGATGGGAGTACCAGACCATCTTATTTTTCTCTTGAGAAACCTATATGCAGGTCAAGAAGCAACAGTGAGAACTGGACACGGAACCACTGATTGGTTCAAAATTGGGAAAGGAGTCCGGCAAGGCTGTATTCTGTCACCCTGCCTATTTAACTTATATGCAGAGCACATCATGAGAAAGGCATGGCTAGATGAATCAAAAGTTGGAATTAAGATTGCCGGGAGAAATATCAACAACCTAAGATATGCAGATGATACCACTCTAATGGCAGAAAGTGAAGAGGAACTAAAGAGCCTCTTGCTGCGGGTGAAGAAGGAGAGTGCAAAAGTTGGCTTGAAACATTAAGAAAACTAAAATCATGGCATCCGGCCCTCTCAATTTCTGGCAAATAGATGGGGAAGAAATGGAGGTAGTGACAGATTTTATCTTCCTGGGCTCTAAGATCACCACAGATGGGACTGCAGCCAAGAAATTAAAAGACGCTTGCTCCTGGGGAGGAAAGCTATGGCAAATTTAGACAGCATACTAAAAAGCAGAGACATCACCCTGCCAACAAAAGTACGTATAGTTAAGGCCATGGTTTTCCCAGTTGCAATGTATGGCTGTGAAAGTTGGACCATAAGAAAGGCTGAACGCAAAAGAATTGAGGCCTTTGAACTATGGTGCTGGAGAAGATTCCTGCGAGTCCCTTGGACTGCAAGGCGATCAAACCAGTCAGTCCTAGAGGAGATCAACCCTGACTGCTCCTTAGAAGGCCAGATCCTGAAGTTGAAACTCAAGTACTTTGGCCACCTAATGAGAAGGAAGGACTCACTGGAGAGTTGGCCTAATGCTGGGAAAGATTGAGGGCAATAGAAGAAGGGGACGACAGAGAATGAGGTGGCTGGATGGAGTCACTGAAGCAGTAGGCGTGAGCTTAAATGGACTCCAGAAGATGGTAGAGGACAGGAAGGCCTGGAGGAACGTTGTCCATGGGGTCGCGATGGGTCGGACGCGACTTCGCAACTAACAACAACAACAAGCTTTCCTGCTGCATCAATAGTATACAACTCAAAAAAACTTACACCTCCATCACAGCCTCAACAATTAAAAACAACAATGCAACAATACAACCCTGTCATACAGTTCACATCAAAGAGTAACAGAATCCAAACAATCAACCCCAACTGCAGGAGGACTCACCAGTCATATCAGCCCCACAGACTCTTTTGGAAGGGTTTTGGAATTAATGTTTTTCCTAAACTTTAACAGGGACAAGACCAAATTGCTTTAAAGGCAAAGGCTATTTCAGAGAAATAGGACAGTGCCATCCTTCATATAAGAATTTGTCTTGTACCATCAGAGAACATTCAGCCCAGTATGGATTGACAGTCAGTAACTGTACAAACTCTCAGAGATCTTTGCTTAAATTTCAGGATTAAATGAGGCATATTTTCTGCCAAAAAGCTCAGTGCAAGTCAACTATATGAGTGGATTGTAGCAGATGGGTGGTGAGAGGCAAAGATTCCAAATCAGATTACACAGGAAGTGTATTCCCGCCCAGGCAAAAGACATATTCAAATTGCAAGGTTACCCCATCATATATCCAGGCTACCAACCATTTCCGAAGACAGGAATAGATGACATCTACCTTTATGGCTCCAAATGCTAAGTAGTATTTTCTGGCAGAAGGCAGTTCAAATGTTGCTGTCCAGGTCACCTGTTGACTTCACAGCTATAGTCACTGTGTCTCAGTATTCAGAAACTCCTATTAGGCAGTTGCAACAGGCATTATAGAGCTATTATTGAGCCAAATCTGGCAAAATGCAAGAAAGGTTTTTTTTTTTAGGTTGGTTGTTGTGTAATATATGCATTTTAATGTTTTAAGTTACTAAAAGGAGACCTGCCTTTTATTTTAGTTCATTTTTTTATTGTATCCCACCCATAATTGTGTGAGATGGATGATGGGTAGCTATATAAATGTGAGGAATAAATAAATAAGCTTGTGTGCATGCGTGTATCTCTCTCTATATGTTCTGTCTGTCTGCATAGTGTATATAAACTTTCTTTGTATTGTTACCTTAGAAGTGGGCAGGTAAATAAAGTTTTGGTATTCAGGAGAGCAAAAGATATTATTAGCTCTATCAGATAAATTATTTTGGTGACTATCCAGCCTACAAAAATATATAACAAGGTGCATTTTAATGATGGCTGTGGGAGAATCATACGCCTTAAATCCTAATTCACAGGGTACTCTCAATAAATTAGGAATCAGTTAACTATTCACACTAGTAAATGTTTTCTGCTGAGCAATTATATTTTGATGTTCTGCTTTTATTAGTATTCCATAAGATACTCAAACTGTTTGTAATCAGAATAGATTTTATTTATAAATTTTTGCAAACAGAATTATTCTATTTTTTTTGTTAAAATGATTTTGCTAAAAAAGAAAACAGAATAAAACAAACCTTATTTTTTTAAGAGATAAAAAGCCACATCTTTTGTAAACATAAATTGAAGTTGCTTCTGATTATAAAGCTGATGTCAGTTATTTTATTTTTTTTAAAGTACATTAATAACAGAATTCTGGTTTGCTTTATATCTTGGTTTAAATAAAATCAGAATATTTACATTCATGGGCATAGTGTATATATTGCTGCAATTCCAAAGTTTACCCTGCACTTCCGTTTGTGTTTGCCAATATTTTTTCATCCACAGGCACCCTCTTGAGTATGTCCATAAGATCCACCAGTAGTGGATTCTGAGTTAGTTCACATTACAATATCCTCCAAATAAATAATAAATAAATTTCGTTTACTTTCATTCCCATGTGCTTGGAGGTTTCTTCTTTATATAGTCCTATTGGATTTTTTTTTCCTTTCAAGGAGTCGGTGGCAAAGAACATTGTAAATAATATGAATGATTGCCCTGGTGGCTGCATGGGGATATTATTGCAAGCAAAACCTTTCTAAATGAAGAAGAATGATGAGATTTGGGAGTGAAGGAGATCAACTGTAAAATGCAACTAGAAAGATTTGGAGGTGACAGCCTCTGTGGGAGGGGATGATGCTAGACTGCAGATGAGGTATCTGATCTGTTTTCAGATGGAAGTAAAACACTGGAGCTAAGAGCGGAGGGTAGGGTGAGAATTTCTCCCAAGGAAAAAGATGTCCATGGGTTGTACAAATACAAATATTGCTACAACATGGATAAGAGAAACAGAAAAGATCAAATAAACTGAGAAAGAAGAATAATTAAGATTACTAATTTTAGGAACAACATTGGAAACAATGAGAATAACCTCCAACCTTCTGAAATTTCAGACTCTTTGTTTTTCTTTCTTGCCATTATAACCTGCCCCTCTGCCTCTCTTAGAAGTATCAAGGCAGAATAGATTATAAATTAAAATGCAGGCAAATAGGCAGTAAAATGGGAATAAAGAGACAGTAGAAAGAATGGCTAGTTGAAGGTACCTTGCTTAAGAATTCTCCAAAACTTGAAATTATAAGGTTCCTCTTTAATTCCCTGATTAACCGAGACACAGTCTTGGTTTCTCCTGCCAATTTCCATTATAATTTGCAACCTTCCAAAGCCCTCATGCTCCATCATGCATCTTTAATTTCCCATCTCTCACAAACCACTTTTCCAAGGTCAAAATAGTCCTGTAGACTTTACATCAAGACTCAATTTCTTTGATTGCTTCAATTACAACCTCACAAGAAGCTGTTTTCATTTTAGTCAACCTAGTTCAATCTTATCTTCACAAGTTGGCTTCCTGGCTTTCTGGTAGGACTCTTCTCTGCTACCTGGCAATGCTGTGGATTAAACCTGTGATTTAATTTTTCTATCTCTGCCAAAGCAGAGAAAGAATTCATTGCTGCATAAAGGGCATTGCTTGCAATAACATTCTTGGCTTTACACAATGGACGAGGCTAGCACAGAAAGTAAATGAGGAGCACCTTGTTATATTGCAAGCAGTCATAATGAACAATGTCCTGTGAGTGCCAGGAATAAAGGGAAGAGATGGAAATATATAATGATAGAAGATGGTTGTTGTTTTTTAATCTGGGAAGATAGGAGAAAAAAAACAGAAGAATACAAAGTGACCTTTGAAAAGAATAAAATGCCATCATAACTCTAAGAGAGATAACATCTGACTTAAGTTGAATATAGCTGATTCTGACTGAGTTGAGTTGAAGTGGGCAACCTGGTAAAACACAACCCACAAATATAAAATGTAGAAATAGCAATAGCACTCAGATTTATACACTGCTCCATAGTGCTTTACAGCCCTCTCTAAGTGGTTTAGAGAGTCAGCATATTGCCCCCAACAATCTGGGTCCTCATTTTACTGACCTCAGAAGGATGGAAGGCTGAGTCAACCTTTAGGCGGTCAGGATGGAAGGAACTGAACTCCTGGCAATGTGAACAGAGTTAGCCTGCAATACTGCATTCTAGAAATTGGACCCAAACAGAAAAAGGCAATTATTTTAAAGCATTTCAAAATCCACCTGCATCTATTCTGTGACATATTCAGTGAGCTGGAGCATTTTTTTTTTTGTTTCCTCTGCCTCCCATCCAGCCAAGCTGTTCAGCTACTATCAATCAACCTGATGGCTAACAGCCCCACTGAGCTCAATGGACAAGCCAGTTTATCAGCACTAATTAGCTCTTAAGTGCTGTTTAACGGATTGTGCTCTTCCATAGATCATGCACTGCGGAACAAGGAAGAACCTATGCATGTTCATTATATCTAAGAAAAAAGAAAGATCAGCCCTTTGTCTAAATTGTCCAGGTTTTTTATTTTTTTGTAAGTTTGTAACTTATCTTGTAAGTTTCCTGAAGTGCTTTCATCATGTTGTAGATGATATATCTCCATATTTACCACAGCTGCCCAAATGACCAAAGCTACAGGGTACATATTGAATTTGCTCAGCTTTTTTAAAAAAAATTCTGCCAGGGTTATGTGGGATTACTAACACTGAGAGAGTTTAAAATATAAATGTGAGATACAAGCACCTTTTAATTTGATTTCTTTTTTCTCCATGTCCCAATACTTGGAGTACTTTTCATAAAAGGCAGTGATGGCCAGTTATGATTACTTCAAATCAGATCAGAAAAATAGCATGTAGGACCTGTTGTAAGCTAATAAGCTTTTTTCTGTGGCACTGGATTCTAATTCTAATTCCCTATAAACATATTTCTATACTAAAGGTTGCACTGCATTAGTTAGCCATTAAATGTATTTGGTACATATTTGGCTGTGTGCGGTATCCTTCCTTTGGTCCCCATTTTAGAATTTTAGTTTCTTCTAAATCTTTGTACTTTTCCAATGTCTTGGCTTCTCCAAAGTCTACCTTTTATGTAAAAATAATCCTTACAGGAAAAAATGCACTACTCAGGGTAAAAGTGTGTGTGTGTGTCCTAGCTGCATTCACTGCCATCCTGCCCAATATCAGCTATTCACCCAGATGACCCCTAAGGGTTCTCTACAATCATTAATTCATATCCCTGTGTTCAAAGGGTTTTCTCACTCTAAGATAAATTAAATCTCCAGACACAGTTAGTATTCATCTGAATATTAGTTGCCTGCGAGGTGAAGATATGTAATACATATATTATTTCTATTTTAATCTACCCAATTTCAGAATTCTCAGGGTGGATTATAAAGCTATTAAAAGAGAATCAAAGGGAATAAAATCATGTTTTAAAAGGCATTAAAGCATTGATAGATAATAAATGCCATATCCCTAAATTTTGTGTATGTTGACAATCTCAGAATGCTTAAAAATTACAATGCCTAGGAAAATACATGTCTTTGCCTGGTTCAGAAAGGATAATAGTGCTATTCCCAGAATGTTCTCCTTATTTATTATTATTTCAATTTTGATGTCACCTGATTCCACAGTGACTTTGGATGGCTTACAATTATGAATTTAAAAGAAATGTAAATGAAAACAACATGTATTCAGAGAAGAATATATCAGAGAGAAACATATATCAGAGAGAAGGATGCAGCTGATTGGAATATAGAACCTAAAAACCAAAAGGGATCCAACCACCATCCTAGTCCAAGGCCTGGGAGAACATTCAAAAGATTGGGAACAGTACTGATCTCTGAGGAGATGTCATGCTTCCTGGCTCACACAAGGTGACATTGCTTCCTTAATGGGGATCCAGAGCATGCCCACTCTAACTGACCAGGCGATATACCATGAACAGCTTGATAAGTGATAACCAACACCTTGAATTGCTCCCAGAAGCCAATTGGCAGCTGGGACAGCTCCCAAAGCAGTCAGACATGTGCATATGATTCCGTATCACACATCCATCACTGCCCATGCCACTACATTTTGGACTAGCTGTAGCTTCTGAGTGGTCTTCATAGCAGCTCCATACAGAGTGTATTACAGTGGTCCAAAGCATGAATATCTAAAGGACCTCTTGGTCCAGGAATGGGCACAACTATCACACCAAGTGAACCTGTGCAAAGGCCCTCTTGGCTACAGCTGCCACCTGCTAGTTTCCCATTTTCCCATTAAAAACAAAAAATGGACTATCCCCAAACTAGGGGGTGAGGGTTATCAAACAAACAAAGGCAATCTTGGTTGTCAAAGACTGAAATATATAAGTGGGTATCATCAACACATTGCTTATTGAGAAGAGACATTCCATAACTTGTTTCCCAGAGGGAAGAGAGCCTTTCTCCAAAAGTGGGATATTAGGCTTCTTCAACATCTCCATCAGAGACAGCTTTTCCACAGTACCTATTCTTTCCATTTTTAACGGAAGCTTAACCCCTCTCTTTATTATTCATATTTCTCCTGCCTCTTTCTAGGTGGAAATTTTATATCAATCCCACCAAATATTCAAGGCTATTCCAATGGCATAAGAAACCCTATAGCACATAAGGCATAGGGAGGGTGTGATTGGCAGACTTTATTGAACTCCAGCTTCCATAAACTCCAACCATCCTGGAAAATGAGAAAAATTATGGACACTGATCTCTTTGTTATAGGAGATATAATTTCTAGTTATTCAGGAAAAAGAGATCATACTGCTACCAAATATAGCAATATGTTCCAATTTAATTATAACCCTTCAACATAATTCTCTGTGTTCATCAGAATAAACCAGAAGTGAGCATTTTTTAAAACCCAAATGCCCTACATTATATTACAAAAATAAGTCCCCAAGGGCTGGGAGGATATTTATTATAATAAAGTGATATATGATTGAGGAAAAGGTTTGTGGTTTGTGATTGAGGAAAAGGTTTGTGGATCAAATGATCCACAGCCTGTAGCCTCTGAAGTGCTTAAGAAGATGCAAAATGCTTTGAGTGAATTTCATAATTTCTGTAGACCAAATTTATTGGGTAAACCTAAACATTTTTCTATCATTGAATTGATTAGATCACCACTCTGTTTCTCTGCCTAAGAAAATTTCCCATTAGTGACTAGTAGCATCCTCATAGCATAAACAAGCATCACTGAAGTGATTCAAAATCTGTTCCACTTAGTCAGGAAATAAAAGTAAAGGGTTAGCCAACTGCCACTATACCAAAATAACAAAAATAATGATGGCTGGATAATTCTTCTGCATTCATTCCCTCAATTTGGCAGGAAAGGACTGGTTGTCTTACTGTTTGCAGTGCTGTGTACCTTAACAATTTTGAAAGTGTCTGCATCCTGCATAATATCCCTGAGCTAATTTGATCCCGAGTTCCCTGATCTCGTCAGGTATTGTGTCTTTAATTTGCATGCCCACTAGACAAGCAGGATCCCCTGATTTTCATAAAATGTGCTTTTCAAAAAGGTCATTTGTCTTCTAGTTGCTACTTATGAAAAATTGCAATTATTTTAATGAGTATTTATTAGGCAATATCAGAGTAGCAAGTGATATACGAAGAAATAACTGCACGCTCATTGATGGTTCAGGCATTTGCTCAGCATATTAAGGAAGCAAAAATACATTTAACAAGGACAAAGACATTCAAATGAGCTACTTAAAAATGATATTATTTCAATATTATGCTGAAGAAACAGATTTTATTGTGCTACATTTTTAGGATGAGATTGTATTTTAACACATTTAAATCTAACATGCTTCTGCGGGTCACAAAGTGACTAATCTACCAGAGAGATTCCCCAAAAGATTAATTTTCTCTTTAGAATGTGTGCATTTCTGGCACAGAAATAATTAACAATACTGAGACCAGTATTTTAAAGTTGCAGCCAATTATAACTGGTGGGAGGAGAGAAGAAGCTCTTCACTTCTTAAAATTGATCTATGCACTATGCTTTTAACAGCAGCTTGGTATACCAGAGTTTCTGGTATAGAGATAAACATTGGATGAATCATTTTTGTTCCTTGGTTACATTTGAAAGCCTAAAAGCTGAAATGAAAACACTGAGCAACGTTGAGCAGTAGTGGAGGAGACAATACTTTAATATTCATTCTTATATTCAAAGAATCATGGTCTTTAAAACATTAATACCTGCATATATTTAAAAATACAAATACACTAATATGTATCAGAAGAAATAGATATTACCTGCTAAATCATGTGTCATGGAGAGGTGTGAGTGCACAGGGTGGGCTGGAACCAGAGGCAGATGCTGTGGGCAGGTGCTAGGGTGAATAAGCAGGAGTAGGTGCATGGATGCTATGGGTTGGTTCCATTAATTAATTGTTCTGTTAATTGTTTCTCCTTAGTTCTAGATTGCTTCTCTCCTTGATTAGTTTTCATCCATTGCTTCTTGTCCTGCTTTCATGTGCTTTGGAGAATAGATTGACCCCATCTTCTTTGTGGCAACCTCTGAGATATTGGAATACTGCTATCATGTCACCCCTCGTCCTTCTCTTCATTAAACTAGTCGTACCCATTTCCTGCAACCGTTCCTTATATGTTTTAGCCTCCAGTCCCCTAATCATCTTTGTTGCTCTTCTCTGCGCTCTTTCTAGAGTCTCAACATCTTTTTTATATTGTGGTGCCCAAAACTGGATGTAGTATTCCTAGTGTGGTCTTACTAAGGCATTGTAAAGTGGTATTAACACTTCACGTGATCTTTATTCTATCCCTCTGTTAATGCAGCCTAGGGCTCTTTTGGCTTTTCTGGCAGCTGCAGCACACTGCTCAATCATATTTAAGTGATTAGACTGAGTCTTCTTAATTCCTTTCCCCCTTGACATCATGTATTTAAGGATAACATGTCACTTTTCTCCTAGGTTCCAGTCACTGTCAGATCTTTAACCATTTCCTTTCTCTTTGAAAGTATTAGGTTCAGAATAGCAGAACTCCTTATTTCTTTTCTTCCTCCCATACAAATACTGGCTCATCTTAGCTTTTCAAAATCATCCGAAAATGGCAATATGTAACATATAAACTTCCCAGTCTATCCTACAATTATGATATTCTCTGAAGTTTTTTACTCAAATATTAATCAGACAAATTCTGCCTAGATTCCAAACTCAGATCAAGTCTGAAAGCCTACAACTCTGCCTTGAAACCCAGATAACTTGTTATGTAGATGTACTGTAGATGGAAACCTAGAAACTTTTTTTGAGGATTTTTGTTCCTCCTACAAATTTTTTTCCCACCCCTCCAAAAAGACACAATCACCAGTTACACATATCCCTACTTCCTTCTGTCGGCAAGCACTCTGAGCTCTTTGCAAAACACAAAAGTTTGATAAATATAGGTTGTGTCTGGCTGTCCTGTTTTATTGCAGAAGCAGGATTCAATGGCTCTTTCATCTCCTCTGCATCTAAAACCATTTTTATAGCACCTCTTGGAACATTTTATTTGGAATCATTAAACTTTAAACTAATTTCTGATCCTGCTGTTTTCAACAGCATGCAGTAATAAAAATTAAACTTCACCACCCACAGCAATTAATAGAACACCATTTTATTACAGCTCATTCATCTGATAGGAATGCTGCTCTCAAAATCACACTTTGGATAGTGCAAGGAGTAACTGTAAAGACTGTTTTTTTCTTATTTTTGCCTTCATTCAGTACCATTTTTTTCCTTCTATTCAATTATGTCTGATTGTTGGAGACTGCCTGGACACGTTCCTGCATTTTCTTGGCAAGGTTTTTTCAGAAGTGGTTTGTTATTGCTTCCTTCCTAGGGCTGAGAAAAAGTGACTGGCCCAGGGTCACCCAGCTGGCTTTGTAACTAAGGTGGGACTAGAACTCACAGTTTCCAGGTTTCTACCCTGATACATTAACCGCTACATCAAACTGACTCTCTCATACATTACTAGAGCGTTCCAAATTGTGCTTGGTAGGCCTGTATATGTTTGATTGTAAATCTGTTGCATCCCAAATTCCCCAGATAAAAAATAAATGTATATTTTTATATATCTTTCAACTAAGAACTGTGTAACAAATTTCAAAAGAATGCACAAGTGATAACTCGGTTCCAGTATGTAGCTTTATTTAGAAACCATCTTCTGGAGTCCACTTAAGCTCATGCCTACTGCTTCAGTGACTCCATCCAGCCACCTCATTCTCTGTCATTTAGATTCTGAGTCTAATGATCCTACATGTATACAACTTTAAATTATTAACTATTATCCTTCTTATTTGTTTTCTTATCTTATTTTTGCTCCTACCCAGCTTCACAACTCTCCTGTGTTTGGATGTTTTGTGCTAATTCCTGCAGATTAAAGGTCCAATTTAATCTTGGACCTTTTGCTTTAAAACCCTACTACCACTACCAACTAAGAAAGAAGTGAAGCGGATCATATTGAGAATGAGACAAGTCATATTGAACAGCAAAGCTATCATTTTGTGATATCTGATATCCCAGAAGATTGCAAATGAGAAGAAAAGAATACCAGTTAGTGAGCATGTTCAATCTGAAAAGCTGCTTTGTCACATCCCTAATTTGTATTCATGTCAAGCACTACATTTCATGAGCCAACAAATCCATTCAACACTAATTTGTTTTTACCTATTGTGGACTAGTACTGTAACTTTGAGGGGGGGGGGGGAAACAGGATACAAAAAGGATCAATGCTTTTGAAATCTGGTTTTGGAGAACGTGCCTGAAAATACCAGGGACAGCCAAGGAAACAAACAAATTGAATATAGCAACCCAGAATTCTTATTTGCAGCATAAATGACCAATTTATGCTACTTGATAAATATTATGTGAAGACTTAGCTCTCTGTAGAAGAAACTAATGTTGAGAAAGGCTGAAGGAAAGAGAAGAAGAGGAGGACCAGCAGTGAGGATGGACTTGGTTACAGGGGTAATGAGAGCACTGTTGGAAGACCTGAAGGATCAGGTAAAGGATAGATTGTCATAGAGAAAATATATCTGCGTGGTCATGAAGAGTCAGCACCAACCTGATGGTACATAATTAATCAATTATAGTACTGAGTTGATAAATGCCACAAGTGTTTGCCTTATTGCAAGGTACATCTGTCTCTGCTCTGCTCTTCTGGGATTCACTGCCCTATCTCCTATTCAGAAATATATTTATTTCTTTATTCATGAAGGACCAGATCCAGATCCTGATTCTTCTATGACTATTTCAAAACTATTTCTGAGTGCCATTGTTGCAGAAAATCTTCTAAGCTTCTTGCTTGTGGCTATCACTTTAACCCATTTATGCTCCCTGGAAACTGAAACTTGACAGTTTTTTTAATCACCTCTATTTTAAAATGAAAATATTCACCACAGAAAATTCAGTGCAACGCTTAACTACATACATCTGAAAACATTCTAACTACGTTCAGTTTACTTCTACTTCAGGCAGTGTAGGAAATAGCTCTTCCTCAATTTCTTTTCACAATATATTCTAGTAAGATACAGGCAGATAAAAACTGGCCCAAAGCCACTAATAAGCTATATCTCATTGTGGCATTGAACCTGGATTTCCTTGGTTCTACCTTAATATGTAAACTACTAACTCAGCAATGAAATATGCACCGAACATAAAGTATCATACAATCCAATATCCTTCCATACTACAAGTTATTTGCTTTTTTTGCTTGGATATATTAACAAGGTGATAGAACATTTATCCACAGGTACTTTAAAATTGGTTTAATTGATGAGTTTCAATTAAATAGAATGCAAAATTTTCATTAACTAAATGGAAAACACATGCTTCCCCTGATAATGCTTGATGGTTTTCCCCCTCCCATAGCCTCCCTCCCCCAAATTAAAACAAGCCAACGTTATATTTTCTGCATTTCTTGCCAGTTTTGGAGCACAGATATTATTCAGTTTACAACTCTCCATAGGAGTATTTAAAAATGAAGAGGGAAATAGAAATGGAGTAAGAAATGATGGTATTTCAGCTATAAATTCAGCCAGCCTTGAACTTGAGCCATTTCAAGAGCCTTGAAAGAACTCTGAGGTCCCTAAAGGAGCAGATGTAGAGCTGTTGCAAAATTGCTGTCTGGCAAAAAAAAGCTACTAGAAGGAGAATCTTTGGGTTTTGTTTTTTGCACCAGCTTTGGCTGTTAGGCCAATTGCCTCCTCTTTCTCCACTTTCCTGTAAAGCTGAATATTGCCAGTCTTTTTTTTTTTTTTGTAATATTTTATTAATTTTCTAATTTTACATTTAAGTATTTAAAAAGCAACGTGGTGGCTGGGTTAATCGATAATTCAATAACATACAAAAATCTTTAGTACAAATCTCAAGCTACCACATCAACTCGCGATGTCACGTGACGTCATGCAACGTATCGGAACTTTTCCCCCATTGCTGGCAATGGGGTGGGTGCGGTTTCCTCGTGACGCGTCCGGCCTGCGGGCCGGCAGTTTGACACCCCTGATCTAGCCTATCAAAGACAAGGATTGGGGGGGAGGGCCATGATCACTGTCTTCTAGGACTTCAGGGGTGTGAAGAGGGGACTTATTCTCCAAAGCACCAGAGGGCAGGACAAGAAGTAGTGGGTGGAAGCTTGTTAAAGAGAGATCCAACCTAGGAGTAAGGAGTAATTTTCTGACAGCAACAATAATTAATCAGTGGAATAACTTGCCTCACAGAGTTGTGGGTGCTCCATCACTGAAGGTTTTCAAAAATAAACAGGATAACCATTTGACTAGGATGGTTTTTGCCTTGAGCAGGGAGTTGGACTAGAAGACCTCCAAGGTCCCTCCCTACAAATGCACAGATGTAGAAACCCTTGAGGATGAGGCTACCAATAGAAAAAAATCACGTTGCATACTTGCTTGGCCACTCACATCTCTGTAGTTAAAAAGATAAAAGCTGGAAAGATTCATTGTAATAACATTTAACCAATATCTGACTTTTAAAAAATACAATGCTGTCTGAAGAATTTTATATGACATGTTAAATTAATTCTGCCACTCATGTGTAGCCGCAGACATTAGTCGAAGAAGATATACCCTAACAAGATTTACTTTTCAAGTGCCAGTGGAGTACTTTCAAGTTATGACGCAGTTTAAAAAGCTGCATTGATCTGTGAAACTTTAAGCAAGCCTGCCAGACAACCTAGCATATATCACTGACTGAGTTTCCTTCCAGCATGTCCAGTTTATCATTGGAATGACGCACAGAGCAATGCAAAGTGAAGCAACGCAGCCATTTCACTTCTGTCTTCTAGAGGGGGTTCCCAAATCTCCCACACTAGAGATCTGTTAAGAAAAATCAGCCAATTTTACCATCTGCATTACTAGAGTAGTAATTCTTTTCCAGGGAGAGGGTTGTTTTTTTTTCCAAATTTAGAAATCAACATAGAAAAACTACTGCTCTACAGGTAGTCCTCAACTTATGACCACAATTGAGCCCAAAGTTTCTGTTGCTAAGTGAGACATTTGTTAAGTGAGTTTTGCCCCATTTTATGACCTTCCTTGCCACAGTTGTTTGTGAATCACTGCAGTTGTTAAGTTAGTAACACGATTATTAAGCGAAACTGGCTTCCCCATTGACTTTGCTGTCAGAAGGTTACAAAAGGGGATCACATGACCCCGGGACACTGCAACCGTCATAAATATGAGTCAGTGGCCAAGCGTCTGAATTTTGATCACGTGACCATGGGGAGGCTGCAACAATCATAAGTTTGTAAAATGGTCATAAGTCACTTTTTTCAGTGCCGTTGTAACTTTGGACAGTCACTAAATGAACTGTTGTAAGTCAAGAACTACCTGTAATTGCTTATGCTTGCAACATCTCTTAGCATTTGGAGCTTTTATAAACTTCTTTCACTAATTTAAATAATTGTTTATGTAAAATGCCTAAGACCCTTTTTATTTTAGTGCAAATTGCTTAAATATTGGATAATGAAATCTTCTACTGTGCAGACTTTTTCAAGAAAAAATTCCCTAATGCTATTCTTTAAAATTGTTACTGTTTGTATCAGCTTTCAGTGCTTTTACTTCTGTTGAGACATATTTCTTTGTGAAGTATGATCGGAGAACTTTAATTGGCTTCCTTGTGCTAATACTGAGTCTAGTGGAAATGGGAAGCCCAAATTGGTTCTCAATGAATGCCATGATGGAATAGATCAATTTTAACATCATCATCATCATCATCATCAACATCATGAGTTGGAAGGGATCTTGGAGGTCTTCTAGTCCAACCCCCTGCTCAGGCAGGAAACCCTATACCATTTCAGACAAATGGCTGTCCAGTCTCTTCTTAAAAACCTCCAGTGTTGGAGCATTCACCGCTTCTGGAGGCAGGTTGTTCCACTGATTAATTGTTCTAACTGTCAGGAAATTTCTCCTTAGTTCTAGGTTGCTTCTCTTTGATTAGTTTCCATCCATTGCTTCTTGTCCTGCCTTCAGGTGCTTTGGAGAATAGCTTGACTTCCTGAGATATTGGAACACTGCTATCATGTCACCCCTCATCCTTCTCTTCATTAAACTAGACATACCCAATTCCAGCAACCGTTTCTTATATGTTTTAGCCTCCAGTCTCCTAATCATCTTTGTTGCTCTTCTCTATACTCTTTCTAGAGTCTCAATGTCTTTTTTACATCGTGGTGACCAAAACTGGATGCAGTATTCCAAGTGTGGCCTTACCAAGGCATTGTAAAGTGGTATTAACACTTCACATGATCTTGATTCTATCCCTCTGTTAATGCAGCCTAGCACTGTGTTGGCTTTTATGGCAGCTGCAGCACACTGCTGGCTCATATTTAAGTGATTGTCCACTAGGACAGGGCTTTTCAACCTGTGGTACGCGTACCACTTGTGGTACATTAATGAGTGGCAAGTGGTACGCAGCCCTGCCTAGCCAAGTGTAGTGTGGAAGGGAAAGAGCCAGCACAGGCAAAGACTTACAGTGAGAGAGTCCTCTGGAGCTGCAAAGGCCCCAGGCTCACTTCTGGCTCACCCTCCCCCATGAGAAAGGAGGAGGGGGCGGAGACTATAAAAGGAGGCAGTTTGGGAGGGAGAGGGAGAGAGAGAGAAAAGCAGCAGCCTTGGGAGGAGGCAGAATCAGCTCTAGCTGCACCAAAGGGGAAGAAGGAGGAGGAGGGTGGGGGGAGAGGAGATCAAGCAGGCCGGCCCCGCCATGAGCCAATCTACAACTGCTGTGGCAGCCACCTGTGCTGGCAGCAGCAAACAGGCAAGAAATGCAGTGGGGGAGGGGTCGCCCTCCACGAGGAATGAAAAGCAGCAATGGCTGGAGGTGAGGCATGGAGGGAGGGAGGGAGATGGAGAGTGGAAGGATTCTTATGTGCTTTTGTGACTGAAGTTCTGGGATTTGTGCAATGTGGGCTTTGTGTTCTTAACGAGTGTTTGGCAATTTCTATTTGGCTGATGGCTCGTTTTAGCTTCTATTGCTCTGCTGTTGTTACCTGTAAATTTTGCTGCAAGGGATTTTGAAGTATTTTTCTCCTGAATGGATTTTACTTATTAATGAAGCCATTTGGGGAGGCTGCCTTAGCCAGCAGACAGTATTTACATTTTTTTTTCTTCCTTAAGTGCCTGCTGGGCTCCTTACTTTCCTTTCTAGCCAGTAGCTAATTCTTAAAGGGGAAGTGCCTTTTTAAGCTAGTTCACTCAGCACTTGTCTTTTCTGTCTCTGGAGGCCTTTCCTTGTTTGATCAATATATGGAAGAGGGAAAATATGGGGGGGGTGTTCAAATTCTTCCTTCAGAAGGAGATGGGAATGAGAAAAAGGGAGGGAGGGAAGGAAGTCCGCCTTAGCACTTGGCCACCAGCAGCTCTGCCATTGACTTTGCTTGTCAAAAGGTTGCAAAAGGGGATCACATGACCCTGGGACACTGTGACCATCATAAATATGAATCAGTTGCCAAGCATCCAAATATAAATCACATGACCCTGGGCATGCTGCAATGGTCATAAGTGTGAAAAATGGTCATAAGTCATTTCAGTGCAATTGCAACTTTGAACAGGTTTTTTTTTGTCACCAAGTTTTTGACACCTTGCTAGGTGGTACTCGAATATTGCCATATCCTAAAAGTGGTACAATCGGTAAAAAGGTTGAAAAGCCCTGCACTAGGACTCCAAGATCCCTCTCATAGTTACTACTATTGAGCAAGGTTCCACCTATATTGTACCTGTGCATTTGGTTTTTCTTGCCTAAATGTAGAATCTTACTTTTTTCACCATTGAATTTCATTTTGTTAGATAGCGCCCAATGTTCAAGTCTGTCAAGATCCTTCTGTATCTTAAGCCTATCTTCTGGAGTGTTGGCTATTCCTGCCAGCTTGTTGTCCTCTGCAAATTTGATGAATTCCCCATCTATCCCCTCATCCAAATCACTGATGAAGATGTTGAAGACCACTGGGCCCAGAACAGAGCCCTGGGGTACCCCACTGCTCTCTTCCCTCCATGTAGATGCAGTTTCATTGAGGACCACATGCTGAGTATGGCCAGTCAGCCAGCTACGAATCCATCTGGTGGTGATGCTCTCTAACCCACATTTTTCTATCTTATCAAGTAGTTGGTTGTGGTCTACTTTATAATTGAGAGTTAGAGCAAAATCCAAAAATGCTTATCCTTAAATTAGAACAAACAAATAATAGTGGGTAGCCTTTTGCAAATATTTTGGGCAGGATTAGAATCCTTTTGGGAAAGACTAGAACCTTCTTTAGTAAGCATAGGATACTGATGGCCAGTACAGCCATTTTTTAGTCTCCATAGAGGCAGGAAGTGATATAGGTTTCCTGTAACAATCTGTTCACTGGAAATAAAATGGCAATTGGCCCACATCTATTTGAGACATTAATAATGATTAAAAGCTTTTAAAATATAGTTATGTCTAGCTCTTATAGCAATAGCAATTCATCCCTTTGTATGTCAGGTTTCTCCTGACAGATTTTGATTTTTAAAACAGTTTCTTAATCTCAATTTATAACATCTCTCTTATAATACTTCAAGTTTGATTTAAGGCACGAGGCTAGAAATCAGAAGACTATGAGTTTTAGGCCTACCTTAGGCATGAAAGCTGGCTGGGTGACTTAGGGCCAGTCACTCTTTCTTAGCCTAACTTACCTCACAGGGTTGTTGTGGGGAAAAATAGGAGCAGGATGAAATACTCTGTGTGTTTGTCACCTTGAGTTAAAACATGATAAAAACTATATAAATATTTAAAAAGAAACAAAGAAAATGAGGAAAAATAGTGAATAAGTAAGAAAAACAAGGGAAAGGAAAGGATATTTTATTCCCTCCCTTTAAGATTACAGCATAATTTCTTTCTTTCCACAAGCTACCCTTTCTAATTTTCCAGCTCATAATCACTACATTTCCCCCCCTTTTTCAGCAAAAAGTCTATAAGTGGTTTCCAGTCTCAAATATATGTAGTTATCGATCATTCTGTAATCAAACAAGTTAATTTTGCCATTTCTGCTTCTGCTAAGCATTACCCCCTTGTGGGCATTTCAGAATCTTTCCATTTTGGTGCATATAACAGTCTCACACTAGTAACCATACATTAAAAAAAATCTTCCTTGGCTCTTTTCTAATTGATTGTCACTCCTCTTCTAATTTAATGAACAGAAATCTGGACTTGAGAGATAGCGATATATCCAAATTAATCTTTGGCAGGGTTACATTAGTCCCTAAATCACTAAATTATATAATTATTCTTCACGCCAGAAATATTTTCAATGTCCTCCTGCCTTTCTCTAACTTAGCCATCCCTCAGTGCTGTTACGATTACTGCTTATTATCCAATCACAGAACTGGAAGGCATCTTTGAGATTATTGACTCTAGTCTTAACACCTGTTCAGTGCAGAATCCACCAAAGTCAATCTCATCTAGTCCTTAAGACAACAGGCTATAAACTGGGTGACTGTGAGTTCTAGTCCTATTTTAGGCACAAAGCCCACTGGGTGATTTTGAACTAGTCACTGTCTCTAAGCCCTAGAAAGCAAGCAATGGCAAACCACTTCTGAAAAACCTTGCCAAGAAAACTGCAGGGACTGGTCCAGTCACCAGAAGTCAAAAACTGACAGGAGGATTCCCAACCACCCACCCCCTGCAAATTGTAGAAGACCATGTAGCCTTTTTTGAAGACTTCAAGAAGAAGAGAAGTCCCTACTTCATATATAGTTTGTTCCACAAGCTGAGAGTTTATAAAATCAGGGAGTTCTTTCTGATGTCTAGCCTGATTTTTCCTCCTTTATGTGAACACACTGGTTCTGGTCCCATTAAGTTATCCTAGACGTT
This sequence comes from Azemiops feae, assembly GCA_023970755.1. Classification (NCBI taxonomy): domain Eukaryota; kingdom Metazoa; phylum Chordata; class Lepidosauria; order Squamata; family Viperidae; genus Azemiops; species Azemiops feae. The sequence continues at coordinate 95,693 of JALGBA010000234.1, forward strand.
CCAGCTATTATACATTGTTGCAGACAATAGTTCACCCATTATTTTAATTTTACATTTAAACTCAGTCACTTCAGATGTAATAGATAATGTTTACCAAACAGAATGTAGCATTATACACAAAGTAAGCCTTACCTAACCAAAATTTGTTTAATTCTCCCTCACTGTATTCCCTGTCCTTTTGTCTCCAAAATGCAGAGTTCTGACATTCTATAATAGCAATCTTCTGCAGCGCTTCTACAATCCATGGAAGTCTTCTTCCTTGGTAGAAATTCTCATTCCTCTGCTTTCCAGCTCCTCTGCTTAGATTCAATATTTTACTACCATTTGAAAACAGATCAGATACCTCATCTGCAGTCTACCCTCAGACCCTCCCACAGAGACTATCACCTCCTAGTCTTTCTATATGCATTTCTATTAGCCAAACTCCTTTCACTCCCTAAACTCACCACACTTCTACATTCAGAAAAGTTTTCGGTACTATCACCAGGCAGCCACCAGAGCATTCATTTATATTATTTACAATGTTCTTTGCCACCAAGGGTCAGAAAGGATTTAAAAAAAAAAAAAGCAATATACAGTAGCACTTAGACTTATATACCACTTCATAATGCTTTACAGCCCTCTCTAAGCAGTTTACAGAGTCAGCATATTGCCCAACAATCTGGGTCCTCACTTTACCAACCTCATAAGGATGGAAGACTGAGTCAACCTTGAGCTGGTGAGACTCAAACTGTCAAACTGCTGGCAGTCAGCAGAATTAGCCTGCAGTGCTGCATTCTAACCACTGTGCCACCACAGTTCTTGTGTAGCTTAATAAAGTAGAAAATTCCATGCACATGGAAATGAAAGCTAATGAAATTTATTTAATTATTGGAAGGATATTATAATGTGAACTAATTCAGAATACAATGCACTGCCAGTGGGTCTTGGGGATATACTCAAGGATACCTATTGGCCAAGAAATACATATTGAAATGCAGTATAAACTTTGGAATTGCAAAAATATAATGTAAATGTAAATATTCTGAGTTTATTTAAGCCACATTTAAAACTTCAGGAAAATGATAGGATGTGACCTGGATAGCCTCAATAGGTTAGTTTTGTCCCTATGGTTTTCTTTGCTTCTATAGGAAAAAAAATAAAAGTGCATAGAGATATGAAAATCATGAAAATATATTCTTAATAATAAGTACAAAATGTTAATCTGATATTGTAAGGTGCAAAGAATCAGGACCACACACTTTAAGTTCCATTTAAGCTGGTTTATTGCTCAAGCCTCTACATGAGAATCTAGTCAACTAACGGTCAGCACTAAATTGATGCTAGATAAGAGTTAACAAAATTCAAGGGGAGCTGGACCTGGATTGTTTGTGGGTACGTAATGACGCCAGGTTGATTCCTCTCTTGACTCCAGCCCTAGGCTCTGCCTCTTCTTCTCCTACAGATATAATATTCATGTAGTATAAAAAAACAGAAGTCCCATTAATTTCATGGTTGCCATTTCTAATTATAATTTAATAATAATAATAATAATAATAATAATAATAATAATAATAATAATAATAATAATAATAATAATAATAATAATAATAATAATAAAGTTGGAAGGGACCTTGGAGGTCATCGAGTCCAACCCCCTGCTCAGGCAGGAAACCCTATACCATTTCAGACAAATGGCTGTCCAGTCTCTTTTAAAAACTTCCAGTGTTGGAGCATTCACCGCTTCTGGAGGCAGGTTGTTCCACTGGTTAATTGTTCTAACTGTCAGGAATTTTCCTCAGTTCCAGGTTGCTTCTTTCCTTGACTAGTTTCCATCCATTACTTCTTGTCCTGCCTCAGGCGTCTTGGAGAATAGCTTGACTCCCTCTTCTTTGTGGCAACCCCTGAGATATTGGAATACTGCTATCATGTCACCCCTAGTCCTTCTTTTCATTAACTAGACATACCCAATTCCAGCAAACGTTCTTGATATGCTTTTAGCCTCCAGTCCCCTAATCATCTTTGTTGCCCTTCTCTGCACTCTTTCTAGAGTCTCAACATCTTTTTTACGTGGTGACCAAAACTGGATGCAGTATTCCAAGTGTGGCCTTACCAAGGCATTGTAAAGTGGTATTAATACTTCACGTGATCTTGATTCTATCCCTCTGTTAATGCAGCCCAGCACTGTGTTGGCTTTTTTTGGCAGCTGCAGCACACTGCTGGCTCATATTTAAGTGATTGTCCACTAGGACTCCGAGATCCCTCTCACAGTTACTACTATTGAGCAAGGTACCCCCTATACTATACCTGTACATTTGGTTTTTCTTGCCTAAATGTAGAACCTTACTTTTTTCACCATTGAATTTCATTTTGTTAGATAGCACCCAATGTTCAAGTCTGTCCAGGTCTCCTGTATCTTAAGCCTGTCTTCTGGAGTGTTGGCTATTCCTGCCAGCTTGGTGTCATCCGCAAATTTGATGAGTTCCCCATCTATCCCTCGTCCAAATCGTTGATGAAGATGTTGAAGAGCACTGGCCCCAGAACAGAGCCCTGGGGCACCCCACTGTACACTTCCCTCCATGTAGATGTGGTTCCATTGAGGACCACACGCTGAGTACGGCTGGTCAGCCAGCTACGAATCCATCTGGTGGTGATGCTGTCTAACCCACATTTTTCTATCTTATCAAGTAGTAGGTTGTGATCTACTTTATCAAATGCCTTACTGTTTAAAACACAATTTCTCACATGCCCTGAATATTTCCTGACTGATCCATAACCCACAGTGTCATTAAAAGCTCAATACTGTGGTGTCCAATTAGTGATGCTTCCATTTCTTATTTATATTTGTCTTATTGAACACTTTGCCAAGAGTGATTTGTTTGTCGTTTTAAGAAAGACAATTAAAAGCCATTGCACTACAAACTATTTGTATTGAAGTACCTTGAAGATTTGTCCTAAATCCCATTGATGGAGAACCAGAGGAACTGTAGAATGAAGTTAAAAAGATAATTAAAGATGAATATGAAAAGGGACTGCCAAATATCAGAAAGCAAACTGGATGTCAGAACAAACAGTGGAAATTGCCAAGAAGAAAATAGAAGCCAAAGCCAAGAAAAATCTCAGAATGAAGTTTAACAAAAATGTCAACGAGAACATATAAGAAGCAGCATTAAAATGACATCTGTAAAGATATCAAAGATAGAAACAGCCAACAAAAGTCTCCTTTCAAACTCAGGAGGTACCAATCTTGAATTGAAATGCTGAAGGACACTAATGGACAGAAAGTAACTAATCCAAAGATGATCAAAGAAAAATGAAGGAATATACTGAAATTATATATAGCTTATACTGTATATAGAATTATGTACAGAAGAGATGTCAATATCCAAGATACCTAGAAGGTATTCCCTACTTAGATATCCTACTTAGACTATATCAGCCATCTGTTCACTATCAAGTGAGAAAGCTACATACTTTTAGCCAACCTCTGGCTACCAGTCGTGTGTGCATAGCCCTCTACAACTCATGAATCTGCAGTTTCCCACTTCTCCGATTTCCTACAAAAGAGGCAAGCAGTGCAATGTCTCTTCAAAGAGCAGTTTTGTCCATTCTTGGATGGAGAAGAATAGATACTGTAAGGCACTCTATATGTAGTTCCCCTCAAAATTATAGCTGGTCCAGGATGCAGCTTTATGAGCATTGATGGGCAAGTTTCTCTAGATCCGTATAACACCCCTACTATCTGAGGTTCATTGGTTACCAATCGGTTTCCAGCTGCAATTCATGTTGCTTATTGTTACTAAAAAGCCCTATGTCTAGCCATTTGAAGACTGTCTATCATTCCATCCTATTCAGAGCAACAGAGTTAGCTTGCTGTCAATTAAACAATGCTATCTAGTTGGATCCAAGAGGTGGGCTTTCTCTGTTTCTGCATCTGCCCTTTGGAATAGGTTTTCCCCTCTGCAAAGATCTGTATAGCCCCATCTTGTCTGCCTTCTGGCAAACTTTAAAAACCTGTTTTCCCAGGCACCAGCTATTGGTTTCTTTTGGTGTTGCAAAGACATGTTGGATTTGTTGTGATTCCTCCTAAACACACACCAGTTATGTGTTGCAAAATATTGCAGTGTTTCTAATTTTGTGAAGCCATTCAAAGTCAATTTGAAGTTGAGTGGCTTATAAATTTCTCACATATACACCCTCACACACCCTCACACCCACAATGCCCAAATAGCTTTGTTTTTAATACCTGTAGCTATGATGTTATCATCCTCTGATTCCTGGTCTATGAATCCTCAGCTGTATCCACATTGTAGTACTGTCATCCTTTTGTCAAGATCCTGTCCAAGAGAATCCTCAATCTGAATAAAGCTTTTTCGACTTTGTTAACAATTACCTATAGAAAGGAGTCTGTTTTGAAGCAGAGACACAAGAGACAGGACAGGGATCAGCAAGGGAAACAACAATTTGAAATTGATATAGCTTTCTGCTGACTTAAGCATGGGTGGAAAACAGTTCTAGCAGGGGGGAATGGACCTTGAAATCAAAAAATACAGAGCTGGAAGAGGTACAAGTTTCATCTTTTCCAATTATATCTATAACATAACATAATAAATATAGTTTTCACACTGTATTGGATATTGGGGCAACATATATAAATATACAGAGATATTATTTCCTACTTCATTAAGTTTAAAAATAGGAAAAATCTTGATCATTTAAACTACTGTTACCAGTTTCATATGGAGCAAATCAAAAGTTGCAGCTGGCACAGTATATAACTGCTTGCTTACTGATCAGTGCCTGCTAGTTCAACAGAATAGCACTTATTTTGCATTGGTTGCCAGCAGCCTTTCAGGTTTAATTCAAGATGCTGATTATTATCCACAAAGACCTATATGGCTTGGGCTCCTCTTACTTTCAAGACTATCAGATCTCTGTAAAATCAACTTGCCTATGAGCCAGCAATGTGCAACAGCAACCAAACCAACAACTAAGATGATCAAAGGCCTGGAGACTAAAACATACAAAGAACAGCTGCGGGACGGATTTGGCTAGTCTAAAGAAAAGAAGAAATAGGGGAGACATGATAGTAGTATTTCAGTATTTGAGGGGCTGCCACAAAGAAGAGGGGGTCACGTTATTCACCAAAGCACCAGAGGGAAGTACGAGAAGCAATGGTTGGAAACTGATCAAAGAGAGAAGCAACCTGGAATTAAGAATAAACTTCCTGACAGTGAGGACAATTAACCAGTGGAACGCCTTGCCTCCAGAAATCGTGGGCGCTCCATCACTGGAGATTTTTAGGAAGAGACTAGACGGTCACTTGTCTGAGATGGTATAGGTTCTCCTGCTTGAGCAGGGGGCTGGACTAGAAGACCTCCAAGGTCCCTTCCAGCTCTATTCTCTTCTATGATCTAAGAGAGAAAATGATGTGGTGCCCACTCCACAAGAGACTGGAAGAATGGGACCCAGGAAATGACATTCTCAACAGCAGCTCCTCATTGTAAATCAGCATGATCTCTAAGATTAGATTCACTTCCACTGTTTTGTCCTTCACAGAACTGGTAAAGCAGTCATCTTCAATAGCAGGCATGTCAAACTTGCGCAACATATCGTGACTTTTCCCCCATTGCCGGCAATGGGGTGGGCGCGGTTTTGACGTGACGCATCCAGCCCACAGGCTGGCAGTTTGACATGCCTGTTCTATAGGATATTCTGAATGGAAAATTCTATTTAAATGTTGAATTTTACTTGCTTTTTTGTTGTTATTCAGTATATTGAAAATTATCTAGAGTCCCATGAATATGTGGCATACAAATGCTGGTAATTAATAAAGTTTGAATAAATAGTGTTTGATCTGAAATGAATCTGAGAACCAGACTCTTTTTAAAAAAAAAAAATTAGCATTGATTGCTATGGGTTTATTTATGGGTTTTAGGAGTTTGATTTGGTTTGGCTTGGTTTTGATGACCTATAGAGCAATTGTCTTTATTTCATTTGAGGCATGACTGACCAGGCTCAGACTATCATATTTTGGACCTTATGCAAAGATTGGGATATTCATAGTGCTGAAATAAGTTGAAGAAAATATGATTAAAAGCAAATTCAATGAGCTCATAAAACTCATAAGAGCAATGATTGCACTTAAATAGCCAAGGTGAAGTTAGATTGTTTCAGAAAGAATTGATCAATTTGGTCACTAAGCATTGACACTGCCTTGATGGCACTTTATCAATAAGACAGGAGCTCTTTTTTCATATCTGTCTAAAATTGAGAAAGTATGATTTTTCAGAAAGGTTCAAATTTGTACAAAAGCATAGAAGTTATATATTAATGACGAGTTCTTAGGTCTTCTACAAAAAGCACTATGCAATGAAAACAAATAGGAAAAACAAAAATGAATATAATATAATAAAGATTTGACTTAATTTGATAAAATTATAATTAAAGAAATTTAGACAACCTCAATTTCCTCAACCAGTTTCAAAGGAAGTGCTGCAGTCATCTACTTGAGAAGTTGAAGCTAATAAATATGCAACAGAAAACAAATAACTGATGGTGTCCTGCCTTTTTGTGGCACTAAAAGCCTGCTTAGGGAACTATGTCAGTTTGCCAAAAGTAGGACAACCTTGGATGGAGAAGGAACCTCCACAGAGCTTTGCATCCAGGAGAAACTTCAAGAGTAGTGATGCAGTCCTGTCTAAGCAGCATTATTTTTCTATACATCCCCACCACATGTATAGATTTAGCAGGTGCTTCATTCACATATTAATTTGCAGTCAGCAGATATTCAAGAATACTTGAACCTGAAGGTTGTTTTTTTTTATTCTACTGCACAGGCTGTTTTGCTCATCAGTTAACAATGAGATTCCCAGCTGTACTGAACATGCCTCCTGAATAAACATTGGGAGAAAAACAGCTTGTGAATGTAATCGTATTGTTAATCATGGAATGCCACTGTTTTTCTTCTAGCAATACTATTCTCAAACAACTTTATTGTCAGGCAAATTATAGCATACTGGAAACCGGATGTCAGCCTCCTCCTTCAACTCTACCCACTGCTATGAAATATCTTTGTTCCACATGGATTACTATTGAAGAATTGGGGTGTCAGGAAACAATCAGTCAATGCAGAAAGCAATTTTCAGAATGGCTCATTTTTACCATCATGGCTAATTATAATAATAATAATAATAACCCCATCTAAGAAGAACATCTACAGACTTTGCATCCTGAGATTTTAGATATTTTTTTTCCTTCTTGCCCCATTAAGGTGACTATACCTACAAAGGTCAGAATTGTGTAGAAGATGGTTTTCCCTGTGACACTCTATAGAAACAAAGTTGGACTTTGAAGAAGCAGGATAGAAAGTATTGGCACATTTGAATTTGGGTATTGGACAAGTATAGCCAGGGTTACTAGATATCTGGACAATTGGAAAGAAGACAAATGGGGGGGGGGAGAACAGACTGATTGTTTCGAATTTCTTGGAATCTCTGACACAAATGATAGTGAAAAACTTCAAGAAAAGAGAAACAAATACTTAGTCCTATGTGTATATGAAATTACTTTCTCTAGCCTCAGAAAGATAATTTTTCAATCTCAAGAATATGCTAGAGCCAGGGAAGAGGCAAAAGCATCCAGAGTGTAACTGATGAAGGTCTTGCCACTTGCAGGCCCCAGCTTAAGCAGGGCAGCAGTATTAATCAATTAAGTAAGGTCACAGAGGCTAAGCTTATTGTGGTTAGCACACCTTTTGATTTTAAGGCTATGTTTGCTGAATGGAGGACATGAGGACAAAAAGGAAGATACAGTCTCCTTTTTCCAGATGTCTGGTAACCCTCCATACAGAAGAGTACAGAGATAACCTTAAAGAAGAAATGCAAAAGTGGCTAAAATGGCTTGGCCCCAAAAGAGAAGAGAGGTAAAAAAAGAAACTCAAACTTGCCCCATCTTGATTCTCTTGGATATAAGATGGGGGAGGAAAAACCCTGTCAGGGGTTATTATACCCTGAAACAGTAGAATACAAATAGTCCTCAACTTACAACCATAATTGAGACCAGAATTCTATTGCTAAGTGATGAAGTCATTAAATGAATCATGCCAAATTTTACCTCTTTTTTGGCATGGTTATAAAGTGAATCACATGATCATTAAGTGAACTTTTCCCCATTGACTTTGCTTCTTGGAAACACCCTGGGAAGGTCACAGTAGTGATCACAGGATGCTGTAATTGCTGCAAATACATGCCTGTTGCCAAGCACCCAAATTTTGATCACATGATCTCAAGGATACCGCAACAATCATAAATGTGAGGACCAATTGTTAATCACTTTTTTCAGCATCCCTGTAACTTCAAATGGTCATTAAATAAATGGTCATAGGTCAAGGAGTACCTATAGTCCTTGTGAAGTCTGACCTGGCATCCATCTTGAAAGCCTTACAACTATATAATCAAAGAGGCTTCAAACCTTTCCTTTGATCACGGAGATCAGATCCTTGGTGCACCCCACTGCCCACAGAACAACTTGACAATTCCATGGCTGGATCTGCACAACATGCTAGACCAAAACAAAATCAAGTCTGATAGTGAGAAAAATTTCTATGAACCACAGCACTATGTTAGGATTAGGGCAGGGCTTTTCAACCTTTTCACCGATTGTACCACTTTTAGGATATGGCAATATTCGAGTACCACCTAGCAAGGTGTCAAAAACTTGATGACCAAAAAAAAAAACCCTGTTCAAACGTTTGCAAATTGCACTGAAATGACTTATGATCATTTTTGCACACTCACTTATGACCATTGGCAGCATGCCCAGGAACGTGATCCATGTGATTTATATTTGGATGATCGGCAACTGATTCATAATTATGATGATCACAGTGTCCCAGGGTATGTGATCCCCTTTTTCAACCTTTTGACAAGCAAAGACAATGGCAGGGCTGCTGGTGGCCAAGTGCTAATGTGGGACTTCCCTCCCTCCCTCCCTGCCTCCCTCTTTCTCATGCCCACCTCCTTCTGAAGGAAGAATTTGAACACCCCCCCCCCATATTTTCTCTCTTCCATATATTCATCAAACAAGAAAAAGCCTCCAGAGACAGAAAAGACAAACTGCTGAGTGAACTAGCTTAAAAAGGCACATTCCCCTTTAAGAATTAGCTACTGGCTAGAAAGGAAAGTTAAGGAGCGCATCCGGCACTTAAGGAAGAAAAAAAAATGTAGTAAGTATTGGCTGACGGCTAAGGCAGCCTCCCCAAATGGCTCCATTCATAAGTAAAGGAATGCTATAAGTAAAATCCATTCAGGACAAAAATACTTCAAAATCCCTTGCAGCAAAACTTACAGCTAACAATAGCAGAGCAATAGAAGCTAACACCAGCCATCAGCCAAATAGAAATTGCCAAACACTCCTTAAGAACACAAAGCCCACATTGCACAAATCCCAGAACTTCAAAGTCACAAAAGCACATAAGAATCCTTCCACTCTCCATCTCCTCCCTCTTTCTCATGGGGGAGGGTGAGCCAGAACTGAGCCTGGGCCCTTTGTCTCTCCCCAGCCACTGCAGCGCCAGAGGACTCTCTCACTGTAAGTCCTTGCCTGTGCTGGCTCTTTCCCTCCCCCACTACACTTGGCTAGGCAGGGCTGCGTACCACCTGCCACTCGTTAATGTACCACAAGTGGTACGCGTACCACCGGTTGAAAAGCCCTGGATTAGGGTACAGTTTGCTTTAAGAACAGAGCAATTGTGTGTTTTCAACCCAAGTTTAAAATGAAATGTGTTTTCATTTGGGCAGAGTATCTACATAAAACTGACATTATTAGTCCTCTGTTCACACCAGAGGGATTGTTTGGTTACCTGTTTGTTTACTTATTTACTGGATTTACATTCCACCTTTCATACAGGCTTTCTGGCCAGCAAACACAGTTTTCTTCCTCTTATTTTCCTCCACAACCCCTTTGTGAAGATAGTTACGCTGCAAGAGAGAATGATTCACTATGATATGCTGCCAAAGAATAAATACTATTGTCAATGCAAACCTTCATTACAACAACACTATACAGCAGAGAAAAGCAGTACCAAAACATCAGTACTATGAAGTGTCTCAGACTTTGAGGGTTAGGTTCGCTGCCCACTAGATGATGCATTGAAATTCTTTCAGTAGCTTGTTAAACTAATCAGAAAAAAAATAAAGTGATGTTAAATTTAGGCAGTTTCCACAAGATTACATGGGTGAGCCTGCTGCAAGAGAAGAAAAAAATTGAAGTATAATTGATCGGTGGAATCTAGATTGAAAGACAGTTGCTTGCAGAAGGTCATGTCAAAATAAATCCTTTACAGCAATATAGGATTTTTGACCTCAACCTCATGAGAAGTCCATTCAATTCTGTGAGCTATCTATGGCTCTGCCTGTGGCCCGAACCAACACAATCACATGATGAAGGAGAACAGATAACTGTCTGTACATGAAATTTGGCTCAATAAACAGATAAGTCTATATACCAGGATCTTTTTCTCTTTTCAAAAGATGTTCCATGGCCTCTCTTGCTGGGGTTTGGGGATGGTATGGGAAAATAACTCCAACGGATTTTGGAGTGGGTTTTCCCTCTGCAACCCTGAGCCTTTGGAGGAGAATGAGCCTTAGAGGGGTGGGAAGGGGACAAAACAAAAACAGTAAGTAAAAGAAAAGGGATGCACTTGCAAGATCCCTCAACGTAGGCAATTTGCTAGGTGAGCCTTGGAAAAACTTATTCATGAACCTAAGGAGCAGATTCAGAATAGCACCTGCTTCCTCTGGGGGATTGGCCAAATATCCCCATCTCAGCAGGAATAGTCCCTTTCCCTTTCTCTTCTCAGGAAACCCTCTTACAAAGGTCCAGTTTCATTTGGCCTAATCCTGTCCCCAAGAACAAACCCCAACTTTATGAGATCACCGCAGGCCCCAGACTTTCAAAGGAGGTAAGAATGGGCTGGGGACCATTGCTCGGATGTCACTAAATGAAGGCTAACATCTGAAAATTGCAAGGCTGATCCATTGCTTTCAGGCTTCCCAGAAATCAGAAATCAGCTATGCAAATGGAAAGAGTTCACAAGGACACCGGCACAATTGTAGAGGAAAAGTGCTTTCCAAGACTTTTTGTTTAATTTCAGAAAGAAAACTCTATCAAGGGGTTAAGCGTGGACACCACCTTCCTGACATGCCATCAATCAATCAATGAAAGGGCTTTATGCAGGGTGCCATCCCAGGGACTGTGGCAGGCCTTTATGCTTCCATCCAACTGTGTTCCTTCTTGCCTCTAGAAAGGACTGCCTGATTCCTTCCAGGACACAATAGTATTTTCTCTAAATCAATGCGGGAATAATTCCATACATTTATTGCAACCTTTCAAGCCAACTGGGGGAACAGCTTGGGGGGTGGGCGAAGGTAGTGGAAGGAAGCCACATGACGACAGCCTATTAGCTACAATCTTGCCATCCCACTTGGAAACTTTCCACAGAATTTGCCTTTCTATTAGTCATCACCTGCTTGTCCATTGGCCTCGACTCATCGATGCTCCATTGCTCCGAGCTCCCTGCCTGGAATAGCCTGGAGTGCCAAGAGGCATGCTGCAAAGAAAGCAAAGGACCCTGAGTGGGATAGCTCATCTGCAACACACATTTCCCAAAGACATCAATAACTATTTTACAATAAACAAAAGATTTAGAAACTCAGTAAAATCAGTAAAGACATACCCAGGTGCAGATGTACCATCCGATCATAATCTACTACTTGCTGAAGTCCAGCTGAAACTAAAAAGGATGAAAAACCCAAACCCTGCTAAACCAAGAATCGACAGAGACTTCATCATTAAACATGGAGGGAAGATTAAAGAAGAACTAGAAAATCATTTAAGGGAAACCAACAACCTGAATGATGATGATGTAGAAGTGAACTGGAATAAATTTAAAAATGCAATAGTAGAGGTAACAAACTCAAAACAGAGAGAGGGGTACCACAAGAAACAACAGTGGATAACGGAGGAAATTCTTCATCTCATGGATGAAAGAAGATCTTATAAAAATAAAAACAAAGTAAAATACAATGAATTGCAGAAAACAATTAGAAGAAAAATTCGACTGGCAAAAGAAAAGTGGTTTGCAAAGAGATGCAAGGAAATAGAAGAGACAGAACGTATGCATGATAATTTCAATTTACACAAAAAAGTGAAAGAAGCAGCAGGCCTCTACAAAAAGAAAACCAACAACTTAGTTGACAAAGAGGGGAAAATTATCTTAGATGAGGATGAAAAACTAAAAAGATGGAAGGAATATATTGAAGAACTTTTTGAGGACACTAGGGATGATATAGATATGGGAAGTATAACAACTGGACCAAACATCACTATGGAGGAGGTTGAACATGCAATAAAAATAGCAAAAACAAGAAAAGCCACAGGACCTGATGATATCCCAGTAGAAATTTTAAAATTGCTGGAAGACAATGGGAAGAATTTTTTACTGCAGCTCTTCAATCAGATATACGAAACAGGAAAGATACCAAATGATTGGCTAAAATCAACCTTTGTGACAATCCCCCAAAAAATAAATGCAAAGAAGTGTACCGAATACAGAACAATAAGCTTAATGAATCATGCCCTGAAAATATTCCTGAGAATAATTCACACAAGAATATACAACAAAATTGAAGAGCGTCTAGGTAACACACAATTTGGTTTCAGAAACAATCTTGGTACACGAGATGCGCTGTTCAGCATTCAGGTTCTTGTACAGCGTTGTAGAGATGTCAACCACAGTGTTTACATGTGCTTCATTGATTTTGAAAAAGCTTTTGATAAAATAAGACACAGCAAACTATTAGAAATCCTGAAACAAGGGGGACTAGATGACAAAGACATCCAAATAATAAAGAATCTGTATTGGCATCAGGTAGCAAATGTGAGACTAGGCCAAAAATACTCAGCTGATGCAGAAATAAGAAGAGGAGTCAGACAGGGATGTATTCTGTCTCCACTGCTGTTCAATATCTACTCTGAGTCAATCTTCAACAAGGCACTGGAGAACATCGATGCTGGCATCAAAGTAAACGGTGTTTGGATCAACAACTTAAGATATGCTGACGATACAGTTCTGCTTGCCAGTAAGCATGAAGACCTTCAGCTCCTCATCAACAGAGTCACAGAAACATCTGGAAAATACGGCTTGAAGATCATGGTCGTCAGCAAACAACCCGTTAACTTACCACCAGTAAATTCAGAAGGAACACCACTAGAAAAAGTTGAAAGGATCACGCACCTCGGTTCTAATTTACATGAAAACTGGGACATGACCACTGAAGTAAAGACAAGGATAGAGAAAGCTCGAACAGCATTCTTCAAAATGAAAAAGGTCTTCTGCAGTCACGACATAAGCCTAAGACTGAAAATCAGGCTTGTCAGATGCTATATTTTTTCTATCCTGGTCTCTGACAGAAGGCCACCTGAAGAGACTAGAAGCATTTGAAATGTGGATTTACAGGCGGCTGTTACGTATAAGCTGGGTTGACAAAATCAGAAATGAGGAGGTGATAAGCCGCCTGGGAAAGCCAAGGGAAATCATCAAAACAATTAAAAAACGAAAGTTAGAATATTTCGGACATGTGATGCGACACCCAGAAAAATACGGCATACTCCATTTAATCCTCCAAGGAAAAATTGAAGGCAAACGAGGTCCAGGCAGAAGAAGAACATCATGGCTTCAAAATCTAAGGGACTGGTTTGGACAAAACTCAGCAGCACTTTTTCGTGCGGCTGCTGATAAAAACAGGATCGCCAACATGATCGCCAACGTCCGATAACGGATATGCAGAAGAAGAAGAAGAAGATCAATAAGTAATCCTTAATGGTACTACGTCTACATGGAGGGAAGTAAGCAGTGGGGTACCACAAGTTTCCATCTTAGGCCTAGTATTCTTCAATATCCTCATAAATGACTTAGATAAGTGAACAGAAGTGGAACTTATCAAATTTGCAGATGATACTAGGCTGGCAGGAATAGCCAACATCCAAATGATAGGCTCAAGATCCAGATGGATCTTGACAGACTTGAACGCTGGCCTCTATCTAACCAAATGAAATTCAGTGTATAGAAAAGTAAAGTCTTACACATAGGTGAGAAAAACCAAAAGTACACATATAGTTGGTGAAACCAAGCTTAATGGCGGTAAATGTAGAGGGATCTTGGAGTCTTAGTGGACAATCAATTAAATAGGAGCCAACAGTGTGCGGCAGCAGCCAAAAAAGCCAACAGAATCCTAAATTGCATTAACAGAGAGATTCAATCAAGATCGCGTGAGGCACAAATACCACTCTATAAAGCCTTAGTAAGACCACATCTAGAAAACTGCAGCCAGTTTTGGTCACCACAGTATAAAAAAGGCTCTCTCTTGCACCATGTACACATTCGACAACTGACACACAAGCACACTGCGGGCTACATCCATTCTGGGATAGTACACACATTGTATTTTCAACTAAGCACTCAGCAATGGCCATCTTAGCATTTTAGATGAGCTAAGTGAGATTTTGATCACGAGAAACATAACAGATGTTTAATATTGGCTGAACTAATAAATATACTTCTTCGGTAGTATTTGCTTATGAAAACTACTTAATGTCAAGATACATTGATCATAAATAAAAGACATTTTGTTTATTGATCATTACTTAAATTGTTTTCTGTTATAGAGAGCTCTATTCCTATTTACTTTTGTTGTCAATAACAAAAAAGATGCAACATGCAGCTAATATTTAACCTGGCACTGAGGAAAACATTTTATTATATAGAAACATTATACAATGTTTTTAACATTAAAGCCATGGTCTATTGGAAATTAAGCCTAGAAAGAAAACAAGAACCAATGCCTTGAGCATTGTCTTTGTTTCTAGTAACTATGAAGAACTGGATACTGTTTCCAGTAAACAGGACTGGGCAAATGCTTGTTCTAATGAAAAAGACACATCGACTTTATTATCATGTACATATAGTCAAGGCCATGGTTTTCCCAGTTGCAATGTATGGCTGTGAAAGCTGGACCATAAGAAAGGCTGAGCGCAAAAGAATTGAGGCCTTTGAACTATGGTGCTGGAGAAGATTCCTGCGAGTCCCTTGGACTGCAAGGCGATCAAACCAGTCAGTCCTAGAGGAGATCAACCCTGACTGCTCTTTAGAAGGCCAGATCCTGAAGTTGAAACTCAAGTACTTTGGCCACCTAATGAAAAGGAAGGACTCACTGGAGAAGAGCCTAATGCTGGGAAAGATTGAGGGCAATAGAAGAAGGGGACGACCGAGAATGAGGTGGCTGGATGGAGTCACTGAAGCAGTAGGCGTAAGCTTAAATGGACTCCAGAAGATGGTAGAGGACAGGAAGGCCTGGAGGAACATTGTCCATGGGGTCGCGATGGGTCGGACACGACTTCGCAACTAACAACAACAATAAAAAAGCCTGATGATTGAGTCTTTGTTTTCATTTCTTCCTACTGATAATAAAGCAAAAACATTTCCTGTAGTCATCTCTCTCTCTCTCTCTCTCTCTCTCTCTCTCTCTCTCTCTCTCTCTCTCTCTCTCTCTCTCTCTCTCTCTCTCTCTCTCTCTTCTTCTCTCTCTCTCTCTCCCTCCCTCTCTCTCTCTCTCTCTCTCTCTCTCTCGACTTATTGGGACATGAACAAGATGTACAGTATAAGGAAAACTATGACTGAAGGTTGCATTAAATTGGCATTACTCAAGCCAAGGTGCTATCAATTATACTACTCATTTCTTCTTGATACTGAGCAGAATGAGTGGGTTGATTAAGAAAATAGAAGAACATTTGGAATTGAGAAATAGCAAAATTACACCCGTATAGAATAAAGCACAAGGCTGAAATTAGTAGGATCACCATGCTCTGTCAAAGACAACAGATAATCTTTAGTAAAAAAGAATGTGACTTTCTACGTCAATACAAGTTTCATTCCAAGAACATGACATGTTTCAGCCAAGCTAGAGGTAACAATTTTGCCTTCCTCTGCTCTATTATTCCCATTATTTGGCACTAGCTGGCTTTTGACTGTTCTTCTGCATGGAGTAAATGTTCAAATTTCTCAACATGCAACTGAGCATAAGAAAGAAATAATAATCAGGTAGAAATGAAAGGTAAATGTTTCTGTTTTAAAGAACTATCTCCACCACCACCAAAGCAATAAATAGGTATCTGACAGCATTCCAAAAATAAGAAATGTGAGATTTCTCTCAAGATTCTCTATAATAAAACAATCCTTCAGTGAGAAATCAAAAGTCTCCCACAGGGAAAACAGTCTGGAATATTTGAATTTCATTGGCAATAATAATTGTCAATCAACATTGCTTTGAGTTTTGATTGAATATTCTAATTTTCAGTTTCTTTTTTTAATTAAAAGCAGCTGCAAGGGGTTCTTAATTTAGATGTAAAAATAAATCTGTGGGAGTTAAGCTTCACTGTATTCTTTTTATTCACACACTTATGAGCTACATTAGTAGTGAAGGGAAAATGTCAAAGATAGCCATGTTGTACCTATCTCATTTTTTTTCTCCAAGTAGAATGTTCTAGACTGAAGTCAAGGGGCATAGAGAAAATAATTAATCGTTCTATCCCAGGATTACAGACCTGCCCCATGATTTTATGTCTATATACTTATTTTTAATTTTTAGGAGATCCAGCCACATATTTGCCATTCTGCTCTGATATATTTCAAAATAGGGTAGCAGCAAATATTGAGAAATTTCAAGGCCATGGGAATCAAGGTAGAACAAATACATTTTGTGTGAATTGTTGAAAAATTTCCTGTTTTAACATGTTTAAAAAAAAGTTGGTTGCTAGAAAGATCTTCCCTGGAACTTAATCTGCAGCATACTGTTTTAAATTAATTCAGCTCTCCTCGTGTGAATATTGGCTCAGGACTGAGCAGATTTCAGGGTTATGAGATCTACTTTTTAATGCTTCCTTTACTGAAGTCTCAAAATCCATCATCTGGAACTTGCAGTAGAATATACCAGTTGAGCATTAAAGTTTAAAACTGAATTTTGAATACCAGCAATGAATGGACCTCAGAGTCATTCTGCATCAGAATTTACTCCTGTTACTAGTCCAGATTTTCCTCATTTCAGCAATATATTTTAGGCAGGAAAGGAATAATTTTGTGGCAATTATATGTAAACAGCTAGGAACTGCATAACGGATGCAAAAGATCTTACTAGGATACTTAGATCTATCTTTAACCACTCTGGAAGACAAGTTTTTAAATAATTTTTTTTAATGTATTATGCCCTTTCAGGTTGTTTCTGGGCTTTTTAAACATACCTTTTATTGTGATCATCTCCCATGAAATAATATGTAAAAGGAGTTATCATTTAAAAGCTGCCAGCATAATATTGTTTTGCCCTCCCATTTCTTGAACCTTATATTTTGGCCCCAAGACTTGAATACATAAGTATCTGAATTCTTAAACAGTTCTTTTTAGACATACACTCCTGGGGGGAGATTGACCATTGTAATGGTATATACTTAGGAATAACTCTGGGAAACAGGGTGAAGGAACACAACCAAGGGAATGGTCAGATAAAAAGTAAATTAGCTTGCTGCAGGAAAGTGGATGGGGCAGAAGGCTCAAAAGGGACCCTCTCCAGTTTCTTGGGCTATAAAAATGATGGGAAGGGAAATATATTTTCAGGTTTGCAAGATTCTCTTAATATAACCTTCAAATAAAGCAGAATAACCTTTTCTGGCCATATTTCCTGTCTGATTTAACTTGCAAGGCTGACACTCATGTACTGAAGGGACTCCTGGTTACTTCTCATCAAACTAATAATTTATAAACTGGCATCCTTAGTTATTTTAGCACAGTGTTTCTTAAACTTGGCAATTTTAAGACATATGGACTTCAACTCCTGATTGTGGGAGTTGAAGTTCACATGTCTGAAAGGTGCCAGGTTTGAGAAACATTGTTAGCATCCCAAATTTCAATGGCTGCTCTAGTTCACAGGTTTGTTTGTTTGTTTGTTTTAACTAAAGAAGACCTACTGCCAAAATCTGTAAGCAATGAGTTCTACTTTATTATCCATGCATTTACATGGTGATGTCAATCTGCCTTAACTTTTCTAGGGTGAAACTGGTAAAGAATTAGGAAGAAGACAAAATTGTCAAAACATGCTACTACTTAGTAAGATAGAGGTACTAAAGGTAGTCCTTGACTTACAACAATTCATTTAGTGACCATCTGAAGTTACAATGGCACCAAAAAAAAGTGACTTACAACTATTTTTCACACTGTTACAGCATCCCCATGGGCACATGATCAAAATTTGGACACTTGGCAACTGACTCATATTAATGACGGTCGCAGGGTCCTGAGCTCATGTGATCATCTTTAGCGACCTTCTGATAAGCAAAGTCAATGGGGAAGCCAGATTCATGTAACAATCCTGTTAACTTAACAACTGTAATGATTCACTTAACAACTGTGGCAAGAAAGGTTATAAAATGGGGCAAAATTTACTTAACAACTGTCTCACTTAGCAATGGAAAGTTTGGGCTCAATTGTGGTCATACGTTGAGGACTACCTGTCTAGCTATCCATAACTTCTCCATCTATTCAAACAGCACTTCTTGAAGAGGTATGTTTTTTGTTGTTGTTGTCTTTGCTAAAAGAGACATTTATTAGGTTGTGGTTGCCTTTCCTAGGAAGAAATAATGACTTAATTTGGAACCTCTCGTGTGTTTAAAGTTGTGACTAGAGACACAAATAACTTCAGTAATGAACAAGGTTTATGCTCATTTTTTATTATTTTTGCTGGACCAGGATTTGCTGACTTCAGTTATCCACAGCACAACAATCTCACAACTATAATGCCAATTTTCCTAAAGAGTTTTCTGCAGCTATATTGGTTTTTCTGTTTTCTTCCATGGTTTCCTCTTCCACATTGGTACTGTTTGCAGCATGGCTCTTAACACCTTTCTTTAAGGCATTCCTACCCATTCCCCCACCCCCCCATTAGCTAATGTCAGTCTTGCAAGGCAGATTGGACAGAAAACATAGCCATGTGAGCTAACTCTACTTTATTGTAAGGTTTTATTAACAGAATATTGCAAGTCTGAAAGTATCTCTCCCCCCCCCCCTCTCCCTATGACTACCTCCTCCGCTGCAGTCCAAGAAACTAGGGAGACATTTGACATACCCACATTGCTGCTGTGGGCTAAGCTGCCTCTTATCCAAACATTTCCCTAGCTGTTGTTTCCCTTATTTCCCAATATCATTCCCACGTAATTATACACAACTTTAATTTCTTGCAATATCAAGATTTCCAGCATCATGTGGTTACTTTCTCTCCAAGCTGCCATTCTTTGACTACTAAATTCCCCTTACTTGTTGGCATCAAACTGGATATGCATAAGAGATAGCATATCCTCTTGTGCATCCCTCCATTCTCTGAAGGAAAATTTATTTGCTAAACTGACCCAGATTGGCAAAGTTTGTTTCCCAATAATTTTCGCTCTAATTCTAACCCCAACTTTAATGATCCTTTGCTGAAATTAAAGCCTAAGAATGACAGTCCTCCCAATCCGCTACAGGATTCTCACAACGGAAAGCAGTTTCTTTTTGCTCACAATGTTTTAGAGTGCAGCAGTGATGTTGTGCCAATCATTGCAGTGGTAAGGCACACTTTATTGATTTTTTGATTGTTTGTTTAGTAAAATAGGCAAGTCACAACATCTATTTTACTTCATTTGAGAAAGGGCTTTGTGAGCCACAGAATAAGGCCTAGAGGGCTACTGATTACCTTTCATAGCCAAAGCAGCTTGGAAACTTTTCTTCCTGTTTTTTTTTATTACTTTGCTTTCTCATGCTTTGGGAAACCAATAAATAAATGGATTGATTTGCTGCTAAAATTCCAAATACTAAATTTAAAATGCTAAAATTGCATAATTACTGGTCAAACGATGTGCTAATGATGACTTCTCATTTATGAAATTAGATTGATCATGTATTCTGGCCTACCTCACAGCACTGTAAAAATAATTTGCAAAATAAAGGACATTGCACACTAAGCAGGCTGTATGGAAGATTAATACAGTAATAACTATTTTTGGCATTAGATGTTTTTGGTAATATTCCTCAGCCTGACTCCGGATCATCTTTTCCTTAAACACAACCTGTCAAAGAGCTTAATTATGTTTTTCTTCCTTAGCAATGCTAATTATATCTTTCAGTACATAAAGTAAAATCAGCATGCCAACTGATATTTCTTGTGCATCGGCACCTGTTTCTGAACCAATGGGATTATTTTCAATCACCTTCTGACCATTACTGCTTATTCTCAATATATTATGTGTAAATAAGAATGCATGAAAGTAATGAGGGTATCAGTTACTGAATATGTGTGCCTCATCCATTCATTCTTCATAAGGCAGTATAACTGTAATTCAGGAAATGAGATGAAAGTGTGAAATTCTAAGCCCCGAATCTGTTATTATGGATCACAGTTCAAAGCAAAAGTGAACACTTTCATGTAGACTATATTCTGTTGAATAGTGTTTTTTTTTTTTAATGATGAAATTCCTATGACACTATGCATATTTATTGTGGCATGAAATTTTACAACAAAAAAGCACTTCATCAAATGAATATTTGTATGAGATTTCCAGTGGATACCATCTTTAAAACTGCCTTTGAAATGTCAGTTGAAAATCTGGGTAATGACATGAGATCTGCACAACAAAGTTGCCACCAACTGGAAAAAAAAAAGCTCACCCACAAGCTCTGCAGAATAACAGCACCACAAAGGGAAAAAGTTCCCCCCTCTTTCAATGAAAATGGTATGAAGCCAGAAATGAGATGATTCAGCTTTTGAAATCAGCCGACATTGGGAAATGAGAGAGGTTCTAAGCTTCTGCTTTAGAAGTAGAGGTACCCTCACATAGAGACACCCAAGTTTTCCCAAAGAAATACTACAAAATTAGGGAAGAGGTAGAGCCCACCCCATTCTCTAGACCAGTGATGGCGAACCTTTTAGAGACCGAGTGCCCAAAAACTGGTCCTGCCCCCGCTCCACCCCCTGCCCCACCTCTGCTCTGCCTCATCCCATCCCCCACCCCACCTGCCCGCAGGGCCACTCACTGCCTCCAGGCCCGACACAGATCGCCCAGGCAGCCCAGCAGCGCCATGGCGGCCACGCCCTCTGCTCGCGCCCTGCAGTATCAACTGTGCACGACGGGGCGTGAGGGCAGAGTCTTGTCTATGCTGCCTGGCTGCCATGTTCTTGGCTGTGCTGCTCCACATGGGCCACGCTCAGGGGCAACTCTCCTGCAGGGGGGCTGCTGGTGAGGAGGGGACCACTGGGGGAGGTGAGGCTGGGGCAACAGCACGTGTGCCCACAGAGAGGGCTCCGAATGCTGCCTCTGGCACACGTGCCATAGGTTCGCCACCACTGCTCTAGACCAGTGTTTCTCAACCTCAAGAAGTTTCAGACATGTGGTCTTCAACTCCAACTTCAGCTCCCAGATTCTCACATCCAGCATTCCTCAAAGGAAGTCCATACTGCTTGCATTGGAATAAAATTTTCATTAGCATCCACAACTTTTTTTTTCAAATTCTAACAGACTCATAGGATGATTTTCATTAGGAGAGGGATGGAATGAATTTTGCTTCCCCTCTTATTTGATATGGTTGTGATGATGATGCTAAAATTCTCCATGCCTGTTGACATTTTTTTAAACCAAACTCATTGCTGTGTGCTTGAGATATATATGTGGGTTTATGCATAATGCTGTATTTATTTATTTATTTTTGTCATATTTATGTAGTGTATATTGAAGGTGGTGACCCTTTGAGAGCTGTATGCCATGACATTTCATTTTAATATATCCGATTAGTCTACATTCAAAGTGACAATAAAGTTATTATTCTATTCTGTTATTCTATTGAGACATTTTTGAGCTGAGTTTTAAATTGATCATCTTCTAAAATCTTAAAAGATGCAACCATATTTTGTGCAGAATGAGATGTCCCTTGTCAAAATAGAGATCCTATTTAAGATACTAAACTTAGTCAGAGTTTCTATAATACTGCCTCTTTTTCCTCCATTTTAATTCTTATGTAGAAATAATTATTAAGAATAAATAATAACTCTGTAAAAAAAAACCTAAAGGGTAATTAATTAAATAAGAATGGATACAAGACACTCATTTCACTAATCATTATTTTAAAGGACATCTGTGCCCCTTAATAGCATGATCTCAACAACAGCTGATAAGAAAAGGCAGAGTTTTCAAGTTTACATCCTTTCGTATTTCTTCATACAAAGGTTAACTTGCCTCCTCCCCATTTACTTTTCCAGCAACAGGGTTCCCCTTATTCTGGAATGCTAGCTTCATGTCATGATTAAATCAAAACAGTTCTCAAGAGCTCTTAGAGCTAAGGCTCCAATTAGATAAAAACATAGCCTTGATGTAGTTAGTTTTCTCTAGCTCTGTAAGCACCTCATGAAAGATAGGAGGTGAAAAATGTCAAATTGCTGGCACAATCATCAGGAGGTTCATTTTGTTTCCACTTATGCCAATTTCAGCTGGAGGCAATGACATCTCTAGCTGGACTTGATAGAGTTTATGTCATATTAAACGCAACAGCACATTTTTTGACATGAATAGTTTTCTGCCTAGTCTATGTTGATACCCAATAAAAAAGAACTATGACTCTTTATTGCTGTTCTATTGTTTTACAAAAATTCTGGAAGAAAATAGACCACGACGCACAAATATTTTGGCCTGATGCTGAGTTTACCTAGCACTGCCCAATGCATGATTTTTTCTGTATTCCTCAGGATAATGTATTTCAATTATAAGGATAAAAAGAAACTGGTTAGAAAAGATACTTTTCGGCACATTTTTCTTTCAAATGGAAGATAACTTAAAATACTCAGTTATTTCCCATCATACAGAGATGCTTAAAGGGAGGTGGATGCAAAAGAGAATATCCATAGATCAAAAAATCTTGCCCATTCATTAAATCCCCTTTTTAAAAATATTAAATGAGACACAGTCCTTTACCACCAATTAGGTAACTGGAATAAATTTTCTTGCTGTATCCATTGTTCACTTGGGATCTAATTACAATCTTACAAAGTCAGGTTTCTAATCATACTGTATAAAGTTAATTATATGATTTCACCAAAAAGGCAAATGTTGCAAGTCACAGATATGCCAAAACATTGCTTCAATAACAAGAGAAAAAAACAAGACAGCATTTATATAAGTTGTAAGAGATGAAGAGTTGTAAATAGCAAGAGAAACCTTCTACTTTCTCCGCACAAGAGATGTCAGTCTGTGTTCTAAGTTAGATCAGAAAAAAGGGAAAAAATATATTGCTGTTAAATCCTAGATTTTATTGTGCAATTGGCTGGCATCCTGTTCACCAGTACTAGCCCCTAAAACTTGCAGAACTTCGGCCTAATGGAAGTATGCCCTATTTAACACTACACAAGCAAACAGAAAAGAAACAGAAAAAAAATGATCACCATTCCATTTAGTCTTCATTCATTTCCAAGCAAATGCCAGGAATAACCATTGGGAATTGCTCAATTTCTGCCACCCCATTCATAACACATTCAAGCGGGGGAGGCTCCCTGAAATTCACAAGAAAAGCAATGGCACCTGATCTAATCAAATCTATGCAGGATAAATCCAGTGCAAATGGAATAGTTAACTCTAACCAGAAGAGGTAGCACATTTAGAACAGGAAGGTAGGAAATTGTGCAAATTGTAGATCATATCAGAACAATGGCTGGTTCAAGCTGGAAGAAGAGCAGCTAAAGCTCTCTACCAATAAAGGATAATATTTGCAGCTCAGGGTTGAAATGAAGGATGTTATGCCTCCATCTGAGCCTGAATCGGAGGAGGAAATGGAGCCGGAACAGGACCCTATCGAGGCCCACGGAGAGGTGTCTGTGGCTTCAGAGGACTGTGGGGAAGAGCAGGCTGAGGCAGGCCAGGGCCCTTCAGGTTTGGAACAGGAGAGACAGAGTTCAGGTGAGGAGCAAGGCCCACCCCCACCTGATCCTAGAGCTAGGAGAGTGGAGAGGAGGAGGGAACAATGCAGGCAGGCTCACTTACTCGGGAGGAGAGCGTCCGGCCCCACCCCACAAGGCACACCTGGGAATTGAGATATAAGGAGCCGCTGTGGGGTGGGGACTTTGTCGGGAACAAACGTTGAGTCTTGGGAAAGTGTGTATTGTTGCTCTTGTTCTGTGCCTTTGGAAAACCTGGACACCTTGACGACCGGACCGGCTGACCACGTGGATTTCCTGAATTACAACCTCAGACTACATTTTGACTTTTCTCTTTGCAAACTCTGCAAACAAGCTGAGATTCAAGCAGACTCATTAAGTTGATGTTTTGTTTCGTTTGTTATCTTTCTGGCCTTGAGGACATTCGTATACTAATCAGGCTGTATTGAAACTGCCTTCAGCCAGAGTCGGCTGGAAGGTGAGTGCGTGTATTTGGGTTTGAGGCTTGCCAGCAAATGTGGGAGCATTTGGAGGAAATTTGCAACCATTAAAGAACTGTTTACATTGCCAGCTGTCTGCATTGCCTTTGTGCTATGCCCTGGGTCATCACAAGGGGTCTTTGAGCTTGGTTGTTTTCTTGCAGATGTTTCATTACCCAAACTATCAGTGCTAGTCATAAAGCTCTATACCAGTGGTGGCGAACCTATGACACGCGTGCCAGAGGCAACACACAGAGCCCTCTCTGTGGGCACGCACGCCGTTGCCCCAGCCCAATCTCCCCATGCAGCCCCCTCCTCACCAGCAGCCCCCCAGAGAGTTGCCCCCAGGCATGGCCCATGCAGAGTAGCACATGGCAGCCGGGCAGTGGGGACAAGATTCCGCCCTCGAGCCCCATCGCACGCAGATGATGCTGCGGGGTGCGGGGGGGAGGCTGTGGCCGCCATGGCATTGCAGGGCCACCTGGGGGATCTGCGGCGGGCTGAGGAGGCAGTAGGTGGCCCTGCAGAGGGTGGTGGGTGGGATGGGCGGGGAGGGACAGGGGACGGGGTGGAGCCGGGGGTGGTGGTTTTGGGGCACTCGGTGTCTAAAAGGTTCGCCATCACTGCTCTATACTAATAAATAATAAGAAAGTACTTTACCAAGGGCCAGCTGAAACTTAGCAGTAAACATTTGTAATATAGCTGGTTCCACAATTTCTGGAAGACTTGACTGGACTCTTAAGAGATTGCCATTGACGCGAAGCAGATTTCTGCAAAGCCAGGGAGATGGACCCATTTGGAAAAGAATGACAAAACTATATACACTTTCTGGCAGAGCCTTTGTTTGATATCTTTTCACAGAACAGAAAGACAGAAATTTCACTTGTACCCAGAATGTCTGAATGCTACGCAGCCTCAGAACTCTTCTCAGTGAGTGACATCTGCTTAGATAAATAGCATTTGTATAGCTAATGTAGATTGGCTCTTCACATTTTCAAATTGTGCAGAATGATTCAACCATATTATACAAATAAAACATGTCATGTGATCTTGATTGGGATTCAAATCTCCCCCCCCCCCAAACTGTCATTTGTACATAAAAATGTTGTTTGCAATAAATAACCTTAGGGACACATAGCAAGTGTAGGGCTTGATTTGAAAGCACAAGATTGCAAAGAGGATAATTAACAATCTTTTTTCTAAAAGTGTGAATGATCTACACCTTTGTCTTTCACTCCACTGTTTGTATGACATTTTCTATCAATTTGGCAGATTTGTTCTCATCTTTAATCAACATGTTCTGACTTTCATTTAACACATCAGTTTAACCTCAAAAGAAAAGAAACGTGGAACATTTAAATTTTTAAACATTAAAATATTAAAAATAATAATATCACAGACTATTTAAAGACCTTTAGAATTACTTTCATAGAATGCTTAATGCATGTTTTCACAATCCTTAAAGCCAAGTTTACTGTTCATTCAGAATTCAATTCCACTTAATTCATTGGTAAATATGCTTAGGATTGCAATTCCAAATTCCAAAATAGGACACATAAATATTTTAAATTGCAAATATTATCCCAGGTTTAGCACAGAGGGATTATAGAAAATGGGGCAATGGAAAAATCACAGTAATATAATTCCATTAGCTTCTTAAACAATTCGTGCTTTTCAAAGAGCAATTCTGATTACACTATAAGGTGAAATGAATGAAAACTGTCAGAAAATGTGTGTAGGTGTGCAGTAGCCAGGCAGTTGGGAAATGTGCGACTGATGTGACGATAAGCAGCTATGTTCAAAGCAAGATAGAGGAAGAGAAGGAATTTATTATATTTTAAAAGGAGCTTGCAAAGATGTTATAATAATATGCTTCTCTCTTTTTGGAGATAATTTGTCCAGATGTTTTATTATGAATACCTTTGTCAAAGAAACTTAATGGCACCATTTATCATGATGTAGTTTTAATAGCTGCATTCCAGGTTCCATTTGCATCATCTTTCAAGAGGTTTTTTTTTAATTCCCTATGTACAGATCCTTCATTGGTTCCCCTTTTTCTTTTGCCTTTTTAAACATAAGAACAAATGTTTCTTTGGTCCAGCAATCTATTTTCCAGAGTAGCCAAATAGAGTTACGCAGGACAAAGTGTAATAACCTTTTCCTTTTTGCAGATAAGATGACCATTCACACATTGTTAAAAAGACAGTCTGAGTTTTATGAAATACATAAAAATAATTACTCTAAATAAAAATATAAACTATTTAACATAGGTGGGAAAACTGTTACAAGAAACATTGGGTAGTTAACTCAGTCTACTTATTGTTGTTCATCAACTTTAGATTGCCAACTATCCCTAGTTATAATCCATTCTTGTAATGATGTCTGCTTCTGTATCTAAAAGAAGTTAATGAAGGAATGACAGATGAGGAACAAATTTTATCTGACAAGACAAAGAAAGTGCTAAATGTGGAATTATAAATTATAGCCACCAAGCAGCTCAGATTGGGTGCTCTAAGCAATATCTTCCCCATAAGAAAGTTTTTCTAAGTGACCATGATCTTCGCCCTAACCATCGTAACATGTAACTATTTAGGAGCATTATCCGCAAAAACATTCCTCCATCTTCCCAGACGCAGGGGAAAACATAGCTGATTCTTCTTTCCCTGTATGAGATGGAAGACAGCAGGTTATGTGGAGAGGAGTAGGAGTCCCAAGCTTCAAGGAGGAGGATAGAATCCTCCTATTTCTAATCCAATGGTTATACATGGTGCTATATTTTTAAGAAGCCATAAACAAATATATCGTTTGATCTGCTCATCATAATGAAATATTTTTTTTAGTCAGCATATTATGCGGGACACCTATTATATTGAAGTGATTTTCTTTATATTGCTAAGAGGTGGAGCCATCAGTGGTTGCTGGCCTTCCCACTGTGGATGTTGCACCCCAACTGTTGCTGGCCCCCCCATGGTGGCTGCCGCATCCCCAGTTGCTGCAAGCCTCCCAGCAGTTGTGGCATGCCCGGGGCTGTTGCTACCCCCACGGCTGTTGCAGCATCGCCGGCGGCTGTGACATAACCAATTGCTGTATGACCCCCATCGGTCTCAGCGGCTGCTGTAATGGCACTCCCAGTTGCTGCAAGTGTCCCAGTGGTTGCTGCATGGGTAGGGGATGCTGCCATCCCCACTGCTGCTGGCCTGCGGGGGATTGTGGTATCCCCAGTTGCTGTAGGCCCCCCTGCAGCCCCAGGGGTGGTTGTTTCTGGATCCCCATCGGTTGCAGGCCCCTCAGCAGTTGCTGCACATTCAGAGGCGGTGGCCAGCCCCACTGCTGCTGCTGTACTCCCAGCGGTTGCTGACCCCCTGGCGGCTGCATCACCCTCGGCTGTTGCAAGGCTCCCATCTGCTGCTGCACATTCAGGGGCTGTGGCCACCCCCAGATCGGCTGCTGCACCGCCTGTGGAGGCTGCAACATCCCCCATTGCTGTATGGGTCCCGGGCTGGGTGGCCGGTAAGCGTGTCGATCTGGGGTTTGGCTGCCCCATTGATGGCTCGAGCTCTTATCTCATCGGCGGCGATCTGGGCTTTAGGAGGGGCAACGATTGGAGCTGTCTCTCCCCGCGGGGCTGGAGGCCATGGTAGGTGGCTTCGAGGACAGGGAGGCTGCCTGATCTGCACAGGTGGGACTGGGGATTCCCCTTGGCAGGAGTTGGTGGCTGCCTCACCGATCATCATGATCGCTCACATATGGGGAACAGGAAGGCTATTCTCCACTTTTCATCTCTAGCTCCTCAAATCTTTCCACCAACTTCTCCACTGATTGACTATGGGCTGTGGACAGGTACTTCCACTCACCCGAGTCTTCAGTGGTAGTCGATTTTGTGGTTCTCCACCAATCTGGGGAATGCGATGTGCGGGAATCCCCTCTTTGCAGCTCAACCTGGTCCGCCTTTGAAGCACTTGAGTGTAGCAAGGCCGTCTCGAGGTGTCTGGAGTCTCTACTGGGTAAGGTCCGTTCCGACGACCAGATCAGCTGTCCTCACGGCTTGGGCTTTGCCCCCAACTGAGAGGCCTGGAAAAGTTCCTTCTCCACTGGTGCGCTGGCTTGCGCTCCCCCCTCTGGGGTAGCAGCCACTGCCGGGGTGCTGGTTTCAGGCGCTCTTTCTTTCTCCATGTTGAAATCTTCCCTGAATCTTTGTCGGTCTATCCCTCAATTCTAGGGATAGTGACTGGGGCTCGGGATCCCTAAATAGTTAGGTAAAAATTGCAGTTTTGGGCTTATTGTCATGGTTCTGACAGATGAAACTCTTCAAAAGAACTTCAAGGCATTGTTTATCTTAAAGAATCTTTTATTCGAGAAACAAAGCACTACATAGTTAAAGCCAAAAACTGAATTCCCCTCCCCTGGGCACAAAGTAGCAAAGTACAATTCCCTCCTCTAATTAACAGTCATAAATCACATTCCCCAATTAGCTTGAAGCGCAGGCTTTCTCCCCAGCTCTCCAGCCTGTCAAATCTTTATTAACTCTGGGCGCAATAACCTTGGATTCCCACGGCTGAGTTATTATTGTTATGACTAGCTGGACTCTCATCCACATTCCCCCTCCCAGCATCAACTAACTCTAAAAGCAAAAGAGGAAAATGGCTGCATTTCCATCTATTGTCAAAGCAAGAACATCCGATGTTAGCATCATTGACAGATATTATTAAAATTTGCAATATCATGAGAGAGCATTGATCACCTTTTCTTTTCATTTTAAAAAGTGAGTGACCTTTGATAATGGTTTGTTCTACAACTGGCCAAAAATAGAGATGCCATTTGAACATCAAACTACCCATTGTGAAAATATATATCAGGAACTGCTGGAGCTGAATGGTAATAAGCTACTGGTATTTCTGACTCTACAGTTGCAGGCAGTAGAAAAAGTGAGTATAAATAAGCAATCCTTTTTAAGTGAGTATTGTGTTTTTTCCTCCCTCTTCATTGCACAGCATGCATTTGGATTTAGAACTGTACCATAGGGGGAAAATAGACTTTTGTATGGGAATCATACTGCTGCAATATGATATCCAAATTGTTTATTTTAATATGATTTAACATGCTTGATTCTACTTTTCAGGAGATGATGCTGCCTTTTAAGAAGATAGTATTTTAATGCACCATAGCAAATTATGAAGACATGGTTTCCTATAGCCACAGCAAGAGAAAACTATTTCGTATAATGCTTTATAATAGAGCATCAAATAAGGTAAGGGAAGGAAGTGTGGGGGGGAGATGGCATTCTGATTCTTTCATTTGCATAATGCATGTCATGGAGCAAATCAATTCCATCTCATTGTAAATGGAATGTGCATCGCATATATGTGATTGGCTGTCAAGTACAAAATCAGCCCTGTCATTTTTGATGAGCAGGAGGTGCAAGGTAGGAATCGCAATTCAGCATCCCTCCCCAATTTATTAATTAGAAAGCTGGCATTCACATGATAAAAACATACTTTAGCTGTTTAAATTAAACATTTCAGGAATATTATTTAATAGCGAATTGTTTGCTCAGCCATGTCAGGCATTTGTCCCTTACTTCTCAAAGCCACCAATATTTGCTGCGATGCATAGATGAAATAACTGTTGTGTGAAAAAACGTTAAGTGTGATTTGATTTGCATTGGCAAGTTGCCAACATTTTTGTACCAGAGGATACTCCCACAGCTGTTTCAGGGGCACAATGATGGATCAGAGGAGAGATCCCTTTTAGAAACACTATTTTTATAGCACAGTATCTTTTTACAGTATGTTTCCAGTTGATGTGTCTCACAAAAAGAAACAAAATGATTTTAAAAAAAAAAAGAAACCCTCAGAATTGCCATTACATGTAGGTAACAGAGGCTTCCTCCATCTGTTTGGCTATTTTCTGTAACTTCCCTATCAAATTTGCTGCTTCTTCCAGGATGTATATTCTGCAGATGCTAAAATATATACTAATCTGGGGTTAAAACACCAATCAATGATTGTATTTCAGCCACAGGCATCTTCAATTTTTCAGTGTGCCATCAATTTTATTCAGCAATGGTATGCACATTTCATTTATATCTAATCAATATTTTCTTGGACTGTACATTTCATGTATTTATTGGTTTGATCAATTTATTAGGAGGACAGTTGTAGATTCTTGAAAATACACAAGGTAATAATGGATGTAGAAAGTCCCTGGAATAGACATAGTTTGGGATGGAGTCAACATCCTTGTTTATATAAAGACAATTATGGTTGTTAGGCACAACTATTAATTAGTATAGACTTTTAGCTAGCGAATAAGTACTGGCTGATAACTTGGATACAAGCTGATTCGATTGAATGAATCAATTTTTTTAAAAGGAATCAATTGATTTAGAAAAAAACAGATGTTTTTGTTATCTCATGAATCATTTAAACAGAGATAGGCAACATGTGGCACTCAAACTATTGGTAAATCTGGGGGTTACAGTTTGGTAATGTCAACTGTCCAGTAGGCAGTATCACAATCTCATTGGAAAAGACCCTGACACTGGGAAAAATTGAAGGCAAAAGAAGAAGGGGATGACAGAGGATGAGATGGTTAGATAGTGTCATTGACTCAATGAACATGAATTTGGGCAAAATCCAGGAGACAGGGGAGGACAGGGGAGCCTGGTGTGTTATGATCCATGCTCACAGAGTCAGACATGATTTAGCAACTGAACAACAAAACCAAGTGTCACAATCTCTCATGTAAACTGCTTCTTCAAGTTTAACTTTCTTCCTCTCTCTTTTTTTTCTCTCATGGCTAGCTCCCATTTTGTCCATGAAACACATTGGATTTTGGACTGTTACTTGGCAATCATTTGATTTCCAGATTTCTCTACCAGAAACAATATTTACTCCATTATATAGTAACCATATTGGTTAACAGGAATTTTAGCCTTGAGAAGACTGAAGGGAATATGATACTGAAAGGGATGTTACACAGAGACTCAAGACCCATTTTCTATTATCCTGGAATGCAGGATACAGAATAATGATTTAAAGTTAAGGGGAGGCAAATTTCAACTAAGTGTTAAGAAAAAGTCTCAACAGTAAGAGGAGTTTGACACTGGAACCAATTACTGAGAGAGGTCTCCCCTTCAGTGGTGATGTTCAAGCAGAAGCTAGACAATCATCTTCTAAGCATCTAAGGATGCTTTAATTTGGATTCCTATTCTGAACTGGGAATTGGAATAAGGGGCCTAAATGACTTCTTCTACTGCTATGATTCTATGCAGCCCTAAATCCAAATCTTGAACTGAATATGTTTCTAGGGAATTATTGTGGAAAGTTATCTTGTTGCTTGAAATGGAACTTGAAAAAGTAATATGTAAAACTCAAAGAGCTGCTAGCCACAGAAAACATCCATTGTCACAAAACTAACTGGTGTTTAGACTGTGGATAGAATAAGAATAAGAATTTGGAATGTGACAAATCAGCTTGGTGGCTTTTCTGAAGACATCAGCTTTCAACCAGTCTGCAGTTACTGGTTAATTTATTTTCATTATTTTATGATGGTGTAGTCAAAGAGTGCCTTGTCTTTCATGTTATGGTTGTGATGACAGAGTGAAGTGAATTTAACTTCAGGCACAGCTTTGCAGTAGAATCTACACAGATTCATTAACTCCATAACATTGGGACAGGTGATAAATTGATCACACTATGTTGTAATAAGATGTGGGTAAACAGTGTTTATCAAACAATACATTGACATTTCTTATACCAAAATGGTATGGAAAATGAGTTCTTGAAACCACTGCAAGTATCTTACAGGCCTATGTTCTTAAAATAAAATGTTGAAGACTATTTATAGTCCATAACATTAAAAAAAAAACCTACATTCTCCTTCCTATCACTTCAGAGAGAAGAAAAAACACCCCCTTCCCCCAACTTTGACAGTTTCCCAGGGTTCAGTTCCACCAGTTGAAATCATCTTCCATAATTGCTCCCTTAGAAACTACTGCATATCAAATGGTTTGTATATTGTCTGATAACACCATCACACTATGCTGTGATTCCATGCCAAATAGTTTCATAAAAAGAAAAGTATTATTACATATTAAAATAGCTGTATCTGTACGGTCATTCCCCACTCGCACCCCAAATTGTAGATTCCTAATCACCTGAGTTAAAAGAAAACAGCCAAAATGCGTTGAGGATTTCACACCTGGTACAAAGTAATGTAATACCAACTTCTCTTAAGCTTCAGTGAAGAAAGTTGTTGGGAAATAAAGAGGCATAATCCTTATAGGGAGTTTTTGTAGGAAAGGAACAAAAGCATTAAACTTTGTAAACATATTCAAAAAGCATATATTCCAAGTCATTCCAAGTTATTGTCCAAAAAAGGACAATATTTTTTTTAATTGATTCTTGTCGCTTTTTAAATTAATAACAAAAAAGAACAATACAAACAATAAGTGGTAAATATATTTTCAAAGAGAAAAAAATACATAAAAAGTGCTACAAAAAGTGAAAAAATAGATAAAAACATGTCTGTATTTTATAACAATAAACAATTAAAGTTCTGTGTATACTTGTCTAATGCAAATATTATTTAAGGTGTACATATTTCTGATTCATCTATACAACTATTTTTAAACTACTATATTTTGTATAAATAAGTCCCATATTTCATTATAGTCTATACAAAGTCTATGTCTACAGGCAATCCACTCATACATGGCAAGTGCAATCAAGTCTTAAATCCATTAAGTGAAAGAGCTATACATTTATGTTTCCAATGCTGCAACATTAGTTTGGCAATGTAAGGACATGAAAAATCCATTCATGTTGCCTGTTTATCAAATTCCCATGAACTAGATATGTAGTTCAAGAGAATAGTATTATCTTAGAATTTTAGCTTTTGTCACATAAACACATTTATACGATCCACTATTTTCTTCCAAAACCTGGTAAGTATAGATTATAAAAATATGTGTTTTAAAGAAATAATAAAAAATTATTCTTATTACATCCCCAATAAAATGCTGTTTTTGACAGTCCTTTTCTATACAAATGTAATCTAGTCCAATAAATTATAAATATCATTTTTTTTGTTCTGTGTTGTAATTTTAGATTTATTGACACTTTTGCTATAGAAGTTAAGACACTATCCCATTGTCTAGCCAATTAAGGAACTTCCAATACTTTAACCATCCATTTAAAGAATATCAATTCTGTATTTGTACCAAATCCATTAGTTCATAATGTATATACCAAAATATATAACTTAATAAATAAACATATAATATAAAAAAATAGGGGAGTTTCTCCAGATATTGATAGATGGGAGTCATTAAATCTTACACCTTGGGGAAAGGTAACACTTTCAAAATGAATATTATTCTCAGATTGATTTATATTCTGAGCGGAAGCAACAATTAGTGTTAAAAATGAAAACAGCTTTAACAATTCCCAAAATTGACCACACCTCACCAATTCTACCCAAGCATCTTTCACAACCTTTAAAAACTATTTGTTAACACAGCTTTTGCAAATCCGAAGTAAGGTTCTACATTTAGGCAAGAAAAACCAAATGCAAAAACCAAATAAGTGATACTTGGCTCAAAAGTAACTGCAAGAGGGATCTTGGAGCCTAGTGAACAATCACTTAAATATGAGTCACAGTGTGCTGTACAGTAGTTGCCAAAAAAGCCAACACAATCTAGGCTACATTTACAAAGGGGCCTTTCCATTTCTGTGATTCTAATACTTCCCAGAGAAACTCCACTTCTGAAAGGTTACTCCATATCCACTTCTGTGTCCATCAGGAAGAAGAGAAGTTTAATCTCAAATTAATCCTTTCTTCATTTTTCAAACCATAAAATGTAGAATAAATCAGGGTTGTTTTTACATTAAACAGATCCTTTCCTGTCCACGCTGTCCACGCTATGACTTTTCATGTTTATATAATATATTAATACACTAATTCCAACTTTTATTTCATGTAAATGTGGCAACTGACTTGGAATATTAGACCATCTCTCAGTATTAACTGCCTGGTAGATACCAGCTATCAGATAGGAGTTTTCCCAGTCCTATCTGAAAATGGCACTTTCAGTGACTAAGCCTGGTACATTTTGTACACTAACCTTGTGCCATCACATGATAAAATTCTGAAAAAGAACAATATTTCATGAACATGTACTTTGGGATCTATATATATATATATAAAGAAAAGACATTCGGGACTATACCAAAAGCTTAACTAGGTCTTCATTCTGTCCAGCCCCAAAATCTGAAGGCAGTAGCAGCCTCTTATATATATTTTTATTGTACTGCCTTGTAAAAACATTATAGTGACTAGTAGAAAGTGATAGCCTTAGCCTGCATGGATGTGTCTAATCCTTTCCTAAAATCACCCAAGTTGACAGCCATCATTGACAATTTGTATAAAGAAGCATTTCCTTTTATTTGATCTCAATTGGACCCACATTGCTGGCCTTTATAGTAGTCTTGATGTTTCTTCAAACATCTATTGTAAATGGGAGAAGCCGTACATATGACAAAGAGAAGCAAGAAGCACACATACTTTCCTCCCAGTTTCTTCCCTGTACTTGTTGGTCTCTACTGTATACAATTGTATGCAGCAAAAACTTTCCTCTGTTTGTACAGGTCACCCCCTGTGATTTGGAATCTTGAACTTCCAGTGTTTAAAATCAATAAAGGAGAATATTTGTAGCTCAGGATTGAAATGAGGGGTCCTTGGTGCTCTCTGAGCTTGGATGTTTTCTTGCAGATGTTTCATTACCCAAACTAGATAACGTCATCAGTGCTAGTAAGGAGTGGGGTTTGCTGTCAGTTTATATTCTGGTGTTTTTAATGTTTAGTTTATATTCTGTCAGGGTTGGTCAGAGTGGTCATAGAGGTTCTTTAGTGGGCAGTTTACTGTCGGCTTGTTTGGTAGTTCCTTGATTAGGGTATTGTTTACTTCAGGGGTTCCCAACCGGGTGTGCAAGACAATATTCCAGGGGGTGCAAAAACTTGGGTTTTCAAAATTACAGTGTGTATGCATAATTCATTGCCATTATTTTGAACTTTTGTAAACGGTGCAAGAATATATCAGAAGTGTTCTAGGGCTGCGGGGTATAGAAAAGGTTGGGAACCGCTGGTTTACTTGATTGTTGGTCTGATGTTAATGCTGGAGTTAATCTCTGCTCGTCTGTGTGCTGATTGTTGGTGAAGAGGTGTTTTGGCCTTTTTGTTCCCTTTTTGGCTTGTTGGCTGTCTCATTTGCATAGTATGTAGATATTGTTTATGTCTATGCATCTATTGATATAAATCTAAGTTTTCAGAATGCCAGGCTTTTAGAAATTCCCTGGGGACTTGGATTGGTTTAGGACAGTCAGTTGAAACTATGGTTAAGTCTGTCCACATGTTGTGAAATTAAAGAGTTTTCGTCATGTCTTCTGACTGCTAGCTGGTGTTCATGGAAGCATTCTGCCAGTCTTCTGCCTGTTTGTCCTATGGTTCAGAGGAGTTTTTCTATTTCTGACTTGAGTTAGTAAGATGTAACAGCAATTGTGTCTACTTACGTCATTACAGATATTTTTATACCACCCTTCAATCAACTCCCCAAGGCAGTTTACAAGAAGCATTAAAATTAAAACATAAGTACAAATAGCAAAACATAATAAACTAAAAGGTCATGAGATAGGAAAAACAGCACAAAATAGTTAGCAGTTTAAAATTATCTCTAAAGACCTTAAGAGCATAAAAGGTCTGTGCCAGGAGGAAAAAAAGTCAATAAGCTGGTAACTTATTCCTAAGACTTTTCAAAAAACTGAATAGGTTACCAATCTATTTCCATAGCTAAATAATTGAAGAAGACTTGAAATTCTATTTCATGAGACCTATCCAAATGTTTATTACTCTCTCCTGTGTGTGTGTTTGCACCCATTACACTTTTTAAATTTAATTATTGAAGTATGACCAAGGAGAGGTATTCTTTCTTTCAGACATGGTTTATGTAATGCCCTCCACAAGGAGGTTTAGCACCAATGGTAAATCACTGCAAAGTCTCAAGCAATAGCCATAGATGGTGTGTGGTCAAAAAAGACAAAATGATGATTGCTACCAACATCTTTTTTTTATTATTCCACCTCCCACAAATTTCCCTGAAAGAGTCTTTTATTTGATCTCATACTCTAGCAGCTTGGTATCAACAGGTTCAAGAGTGGTTTTTATCACTTTTCTGCACCTCTCTGCTGTCACAATTTTAAGGTACCTGTGTTCTAATTACATCTGGCAGAAAAATAGCAGTTCAATAAAAAGAAATGGCTCTATATTTTAAAGAGAAATTGTTTGTGAAATAGCTGTTTCACCCAAAATTTGAGTCATTGATTAATTCCTTTGACCCTTCAGAATGAGATCTTTTGAACTCACCGGGACTTTTGTTTATGCTATTCAACCCCAATTCTCCCTTTCCCATCCCATTTCCAAGATCAAGTCACTTCCTTCAAAACTTCTTTGGTCTTCTTTTTTTCTCTTTTATTGAAAAATGATGGATTAAAACAGTTTATTTCAATGAATGAAATGATTTGCAACAATCACTGTAATTCTGATCCAATCCTCATTTTATATGATCATTATAAGTTGCAATTTTATCATTTTGTACTATGTCATCTTAATATTTTTTATTACTAAAGAACAGCCTAGAAACTCTTTAAATAAATGTTGATGGACATTTCTAGAAATGTTTTTCCAACATAATTTAAGAACTTGTTGAACATGATACCACTGAAAGTTTCAGGGCAAATCTAATCATCACCCATTTCATTGTAGTCACCAGATGTGGCTTGTCTAGTCTTTCTTCTCTCCCCCCTCCCTCACAGCAACCCTTATTCAAATCCTGCTTTGACATTGGTATATTTTAGTTCACATGATATTACTAGAGATAATGGGATTTAAGGATTTTAAAATGTTTCTCCTAATAGCTATATTTTCTATATGCTATATTCTATATGCTATATATTTCACAGAGATGTAATTTTAGTTTTCTTTCTATGTCATTCAGGATTGGATTAATGATATATGTTATGGTTTGTAAAATGGTGAATTTAGCAGGACATTCCTTATATGTGAAGTGGCACAAAGTTACTTCTGCAGGCAGAAATGCCTTTTCTAACATCTTCCCCTAGAGCAGTGATGGCGAACCTTTTAGAGACTGAGTGCCGAAACTGCAACCCAAAACCCACTTATGCATCATCGAGTGCCGGGTGGATGTGGCCCATTGGGTGGGCGTGGCCCATTGGGTGGGCGTGGCTGCGGTGGTAACGGCAGACTGGGTGGGACTAAAAAGTTCAATCAATCAATTCCAACTTTGCAAGATCTTTTTTTTTCCCGCAAGAAGTTGAAATTGACTGATTGAACCTTTTTTTTTTTGCACACGGCGGCGGAGGCCTAAAGCGAAAAGGTTTTATAAAACCCAGCTGAAGGCCTAGGACTAGGGCGACGGCGCACGTGCCCACAGAGAGGGCTCTGAGTGCCGCCTCTGGCACCCGTGCCATAGGTTCACCACCACTGCCCTAGAGGTTTTGTCAACAACAATGCAAATGGTGCCTATGGAGATTTTTCAGTCATCCGGTCATGGTTGTCCCAAAGGTGCTTTTTCAAGAGGCAACTGGACTTTCTTTGTTTTTCCTTGAAGATGTTCATGTCTGGGTGTTTTTGAGCAATGTGATATACACTGTACAATGCAGTGAGACATGTGCAGATCTGTACATTGGAGAAACAACCACTTCACAAATGCATGGCACAACATAGGAGAACAAACCCATCATGACAAGATTCAGCAGTCCATCTGCCTTTGAAAGACAAAAGTCACTCTGTTGAAGACAGCAAAGTCCATATTCTGGACAGAGAGGACTACTGGTTTGAAGAGGGGTCAAAGATTAAAGAGCCCTCTCTCAACAGAGGGGGAGGGATATGACACCACCACAAACACAGTCCTTTCAGCAATTCCAAAAGGTTCCACACACATTTGCACTATTCAAGCAACCCTGAGGGCACAGATAAACCTCCAAGTGGACTCAATAACTCTCAGAAAGAGTGCTAATAACTCTGCAAGGCATATAAATCCTTCCATTTCCCACCATTCAGTCAGAACTGAAGAAGCTTGTTGTATGAGAAGTGAAACATCTTCAAGGAAAAACAAAGAAAGTCCAGGCACCTCTTGAAAAAGCACCTTTGGGACAACACTGCAAACAATCTTGGGCAGGATGTAAGAGCAGAGGAATGAGAAGGGCTTAACAAAGAAAGAATGGAGATACTATACGCAAAGCCTCTAAACAATAGCTGGTTTCAGGATGGATCTTGGAAGGCAGGATCCAGCAGCTTGACAGATTCATTTTGTTAGAAGATTAATGCTGCTATTTCTAGCTCCGTGAATAACCATTGCTCCTCTATTTAAATTCAGAAGAAAGATTTATTTGCAGATTAGCAGCTAACAGAGCATACAAAAAGTATTTTCCCCGAGACTCTTTGATGAGAATGACTTAGTACAAAACTATTTAAAAATGTCAAAAACTTTTTTTGTATTGTACAAAAGTACATGCAACAGATTAAAGCACAAGTGAAGTTTTATTTATAAAATTATACTCTTTTAGTATGCAAGCTACATGGGGTGTAAAGGAAACTGCATGAAAATAGAAGAATAATATAAAGCAAAATTTAAATGATCTAGGAGCCTAAAAGTCAGATATAACATTTTAGGCATTCAACCACACTCTTGCTTCAAGAGAAGCCTGGAGACTCGGTCTCAAAATGTTGAGTTTAACCTTTTAAATAGTATTTAATATTATTCAACTGATTTATGATTGTTCAGGAAATACATGCTATTTTCCTGTTGAAAATATGTATGCAACTGTATTATTTTAAAAAATGGATAAAATTGATAGGTAAGAACAAAGGATTATCATTCCAGTACAAAAAACATCTGCTATTGTTGTTAAGTTATAAAACCTCACTGCAAAGGAAAGGGGGGGAAAGGCAATACATAGTTATTGGCAGAGAATTATTTTACCTTTTTGCCCAGTTTAAAATGAAATTATTTTCATTTTAATTCCCCATAAAACATAATGAAAAAGGCAAATGAAGACATGTTTAGAATTCTCTTTCAGAGCTCATTTTCACTGAGAAAGTGGGGCATTTGGATGAAATTGCTTCTGCTGTCAAAATGTAGGAGGTAATACCTGTAACAAGTGGCT
Source organism: Azemiops feae (assembly GCA_023970755.1). Lineage (NCBI taxonomy): Eukaryota > Metazoa > Chordata > Lepidosauria > Squamata > Viperidae > Azemiops > Azemiops feae. The sequence goes on from JALGBA010000234.1 coordinate 135,445, forward strand.
ATACACCTTTGCTATTTTTAGTTCATTGTTAATAGATGCCATGTGAGCATCAATAATAGCATAACATTGCACCTGAAATTACTCAGGTGTCAAAGATGAGTACCAGCTACATCAAAGTCCAATTGCTTGTGCTGTAACTCCTCGGCATTTCTTATTACTGTCTACAGTTCTACAGGGAGCCTTGAATACCACATCTTCTTTGTTTAGAAAGCCACCAAATGCTTTTTTCCTTTCAGTCATTTTCCTCTTTTCATGTTAGAAAAACAGTCATTGGAAGTGATTTTTGCCCATTTTTTTCCCAACACAATTACTATTTTTGCTCACATCATGAGATCTGAAATGTAGCCCATTCAGACGAACAATCAAAAGTCAGCTTGCACCAGATGATTTGAAAGTGAGAACCAAGCCAGATTCTGAAAGGGGAAAACTGTAGCTTAATTTGAAAGTTTTGTTCAGTCAATATAAAATTCCCATTGATGTGAGAAGTTATTTTGTTTCCAGTTAGCAGCTCCCATGTCACTTTTGAAAGCCTGACAAACCTTCTAAAATTGGTCTTTGAAAGCAGGAATCTTTTTTTCCAATTGACTGAAACATGTTATTTCTCTAGAAGAGCCTCATAAACATTTAAAAGTACAATTTCACAGCTCCAAATATTCACTTAACCCATGCACTTAATTCAATCTCAAAGATCATACTTTAGTAGGTATGATCTAGTAGTTGCTAGCATCCTTTTTTTTCCAGGGTGAAAATTTTTTATGTTTACATTTAGGATACAAAATATTGACAAAATGCCTAAACAATTAAAATACACACACAGTGGTACCTCGGTACTCAACGTTAATTGGTTCTGGGAGGCATGATGAGTATTAAAAACTACAAGTGCCAAACAAACCAGGTGACTTACCACATGACCCTTTGCTTTTGGCCGGGAAGAACATTCTGTCTATCTTTTTTCCTATGTCAGCAACCTTCCCATCATGGTCCACTTCCCGTCTGCCCTCTATGGCTGTTGTCTTCTTCCTTCTGCAACATACCAAATACCAAAGAAACAACAAGTACTGAGGCAACATTTTTGCATCAAAATGCATCAAGTACCAAATTCGATGAGTTTGAAGCAGTTGAATACCAAGGTACCACTGAATATATATACTCAGTTAACTAAAACAATATTTAAACTTGAAGAAAACATAATGGAAAGTTTAAATAAAGGCTAAACAAATGACCAAAAAGTTTATATATATATTTTAAAAAATACCTTACACAGTATATTAAATGTATTAGTGGTCACTGGTTTATTAATAAGGTCATAGAGTACTATAGTATCACATCATATATCATTGTACAACCAGCACAAAATATTATTATAAAATATCAAAAAATGTCTGCCAAAGTACAGTAGTACATATTGCGACAATGCTTTGATCAGTAGTAAATATAGCCTTTTCCAAATCCGTTAAGTCACACATTTCCAAAAGCCATCTCTTAAAAATTTCTCAATTATTTTACCTCTCTCCCCCCACCCCCACCCCAAATATTCAATACAGTCATAATTCCTTGTAAACAGTCAAATCCCAAGCTCTAATATATAATTTAACATTACACTAATAACTTTAACATTTTAAAAAAATGCATTAATCTACCCATATATATTCCAAAAAGCAACCAGTGATTTGCATGATCACCTCATATAGGTCAGTGAACCCTCTATATTTTTTTTCACATCATCAGTGAAGAAACCCTGATGTCAAGTATATTGACATCCAATACATTCTAAATACAATTTTTGATTAATCAACTTTAATCTGAAATCTATTGCTAGTGCTTTAAACATTTTAAAAGGATCTGACACCATTGATGGAGTACTTGGTAGAATCTTGATTGACTGACATGAACATAATTCTACCAGCACTCAGTTTCTCTTGAGAGTAATTATTACAACATTTTTTGTTTTTCTTTTTCTTTTTTTGTGACAGGAAGAAAATAACAAAATAAAAGCAATACTGTATAGAAGAAAGCTAGAGAGAGCATGTTTTTAATCAAACTACCAATCAGATCCTGCAACAAATGGTAGACTGTGAATACAGAATACAGAATCCTAAATCCCAAGGATTTGTTGGAGAAGTTATTTAAAAAATTGAGAGTCAGAAATTGTTGCCAATTCACTGTGGATCTACTTTCTTCCTATTTCTGCCCAAGTGCTCTTTTTAGTCCTGATTGATTTATGTTAGTAGAAAAATATATTTCCATTAACAAATACTTCCCAAGGGCTGCTTGGAAGTTGCCACAAATTTGAGAAAGGATGACATAGAACAGGAGTGTCAAATTTGCAACGTCACGTGACGTGTCGCAATATATCGCAACTTTTTTGCCATTGCTGGCAATGGGGTGGGCGTGGTTTCACTATGATGCATCTGGCCCATGGGCCGGCAGTTTGACACCCCTGACATAGAAGCTGTAGAAGTTGCTTATTAACTATCTCTCCAAACACTTGAGCCCATCATAATGATGGTGAAAAGGTAAAGGGGCTTTTAATTCAAGTTCAGTTTGATTATCTGATGATTACACAGACAGGTTTTGGCAACAATAGGGAAGTAGCTTCCATTGCCCTATTATATAATATATAATTATAATATATAATTAGGGCAATGGAAGCTACTTCAGCTTCAGATGAACTCTGGCAAGATTGAGCGGCTCTGGGTTGTGAGGCCTACTAGTTCTAGGACTATGCCATCTTTAGTGTTAGATGTGGTTCACTGCCCCTAGGAACACATACCAAGCAGATCACTTTCAGTCATTGACCCACAGTATCCCTGCATGCTTATGAATATAATGAAGATAAATGTGTTATACAATATAACTGCGGAGAACATTTAACAGCATAAAACAAAAACATCCTTCTGAGCAATTCTATTGGAAACTTCCAGTTGTCATAACAACCTCAGCTGCAGCTCCTCTCCTATCGCTACAGGAGATTTCATTTACTTATGATACTTCCCAGGAAAACAAAGCCCTTTTGAAAAATTAAGCATAAATCTGGTTCAAGGGAAAAAAAGACAACCTTGACCCCACACTTATGGTGACAAGCACAAAGAGGATTCTTTTTATTTCATGATATACTGAGATACACATTCATTTCAAACCTTCAGTCTACAAGATGGCCTTGAGAGTCATTTCATTCAGTCAATGAATGGGAGATAATATGCATTCTCTATTGTCTTTATTAAGATTGTTAGGTGTTCAAAAACAACAGTAAAGACTTTCTAAAATGAAAGTTGAGACAAGGCAAGTGGTGAACATGTGAATTTGAAAGATATGGCACACCTCTTGGTAGCACAACATACAAATATAAACCATTGTTAAAGCTGATAATATATTGCTCCAAGAACACACAACATGTGGTATTTATATCCATTAATCACTTATTTTATTTTATTTTGTAAAAAAATGAAAATAGATGGGTTGTGTAATGTAGCATTTTCTACACCAGAGATAAATAACCTGCAGCTAAATTTAGGCAAATGCAATTGGGAGGGTTTTAATTGCTTATTGATGATAATGTGCCATCAAGTTGATTCTTAATAACTACATACATTTTCTTCAGTAGGCTATATCCCCAGCTAGCTCTTTGTAGGAGATGACTAGCTGAGCCTGAAGCATCATAAGTCATGAGTTCCTTTGCGCAAAAGATCCAAGTACAGCCCACCTTGAATGCCTCTCTTATCTTTCCCATATTTCCCTTAACGATCAGTTGGCCAGAATCTTGTAGAGAGCTTAAACTTGCTCTTTATACTCATTTGAACTGCCCGACTCTCCTGTTTTCCCCAGCACATGACACTTTATATCCTATTTTGCCAACCCTATAAGGGTCGAGGGTAAGAAACAGACACCATGTGGGTCTAAAACTACTTTTTTTTCAATAACTATAGGATTTACAGAATATTATAAAATGCAGCCATGCGACTGTGGGATGCTTCAAATGACCGTAAATGTTGTCTGGTTGCTGAGCATTCAAAATGCAATCACGTAACTGCAGTGGGAAGGAGGCCATCAGAATTTCAAATCTGGATCGTAAGTATCTTTTTTGGGGGGGTCTGTTGTAACCTTGAATGGTTGCTAAGCAACCACTCATAAATCAACTACCTTTGTGCAGTAAATCTATAGATATGATTCTGTCATTTAAAAAAACATATTTCCAAATTAAGTAAGTTTGCATCTACTTGATGGAAAGTTATCAAGAAATGCTAGAATTTTGGCCTAAGTAGATTAGGAAATTGAAAAACATGCCAGGAGATAGTAAAGGCAAACCAATTCCATAATTACAGACCACTTTTGATAATTGTCAGACAGCAAGCAATTGTGAGACAGAGTTGCAAACAATCAAAAACTAACGCTCAAACTCTTTCCCAGTCTCACACAATGCATCTTCTCTAATATTATCCTGTATCTGTTTATTTCATCCATACAACCTGGTCAGATAGAAATTTTCTGTATCTATTCACCAAAGCATTTTCTATTCATGTAGAAGATGCCAAACTCTGACACCTGCCTTCACAGTTGAAAAGAAGCAATATTTTTTTCTTTTCTTTTCAATATTTTTTTGAGGTAGACAATGTAGTAAATATTCTCTTTAAAGTACTGTGGAATCATAGCAATAAAAAAAGAACCGAGTATGGAATTGACTCCGTGTAGTCTTGAAAATCTCTGCCCTTTTGAACTAAATGGAGGTTGAACTACTAGAACAAGAGAGATGCAGATTTCAAAGTATGCAGCTCCCTTTCTTCACACATCCAGCAATGAACATTTCAGACCACCAAGGGGGACAAATATAGTATTCTGTCCAATGTATAAGGCTCAGTAAATAGAACAGTGTAGCAGCAATATTATTCAAGAAGAAGTGGATATGATATTTTTCTTCTTTTTTAAAAAAAATATTATATTTCTCCAGCACAGGTATCCTTTTTATTCTTTCCAACTCAATATAATTTTAGAAAGCAATTGCGTAAAGCTTAAGACTCTATCTAGTTGCTTGTCCTTAGGAGGATAATTTTCTGAAAAACTGAATAGAATGGGACCACATTTAGTGTGTGGGGAGAGTGAAACTAACAAAAGAAAAAGTTAAAAATGAGCTAGATCCAGCTTTGGGCTGCAGAGAAAAATGTTCTCTAAAATTATCCAATGTAGTCCATGAAAGAAGCAATTGTGTGGTGGCTCATATTCATGGCCCAGAGCAGAACTATTATTTAGCTTTGGGAAGAATCCTAGAAGCTGTGCTCTGCATGCTTTTCCTTCTCTGTTGTTAATTAAAATGCTAATGATGCACTGACATTTAATAATATATAGGAATTAATGGCCCAGTCAAGTCTCACTGTGGGTGTAATATTGATCATGTAGAGATGTTTCAGAGGATTGATAGAAGTAGGCATTTGATAAAGTAGATTTGTCTGAAATGGTGTAGGGTTTCCTGCCTGGGCAGGGGGTTGGACTAGATGACCTCCAAGGTCCCTTCCAACTTTTTATTATTATTATTATTATTATTATTATTATTATTATTATTATTATTATTATTATTATTATTATTATTATTATTATTATTATTATTATTATTATTATTATTATTATAACTTGATAAAAACCCAACACAACTGGATATTATATATATATATATATATATATGTATATATATATATATATATATATAATATCTTTTTATTCATTTTTCCCATACAAACAATAATATTTTTTCAACCAACGTGCTGTCTGAGTTTACATATGCTAATACATATTTAATTCCTAATCCTTTTTTCTTTCCTCTAGCCATTAGTAAAATAAATTCCAGGTTTGATAATAATCCGTTTCTTCCTTTTCTTTCAGTCTCATAGTCAATCTGTCCATCTCTGCGCATTCTAGTATTTTTTTTAATTACTTCTTCATCTGGTGGTATTCCTTCATTCTTCCAATATTGCACAAATGTGATTCTTGCCGCTGTTATAACGTGCAAAGTCAAATATAAGCTTTGTTTATTAGTCTTTTCTGGCATTATGCCTAATAAAAAAAGTTCAGGCTTAAAATCAACATGTTCTCCTAACATCTTTTCTAACCAAGTATATATCTTTTTCCAATAGTTCTTTGCTTTATCACATACATCTTCTATTCTCCCAAATATTTCACTGAGTGGTCTTTCCATGGTGCCTGTGAAAGCACACCAATAAAGAATTCTCTGCTGCAGTGATGGAACTGGATTATGTGTTAAAAATAATTTTGTGTGATTTGATGAATCCTGTTAGATTTGTATGTTTCTTTCTAATAGAACAGACAGCATCAGTAAGAGATGTCAAAGCATCAAGTGACATTCTCTGTTATCTGGTTTCTTTTTTTAAAAAAAGAGCACAGCAAGGAAACTGCCCCATAAATTAGTGTGAATTGGTTCACATCATTTTAGATAAGCTCACAGTCCAAGAGGTGGGAATATATCATATGTTTGTCTGGATCAATGCAAACCCACATTTCTCTACACCCTGGGGGGGAAATGTATGTATACAATGAAACCATTTAATTATATATCTAATTAATATGATGCAGATTCACAATTGATCTAAACTGCTGGATACTGCAAACTATGGGTGGGACGGAACAGCTACACTCGGAGTGTAAAAAGGAGAAGAATCAATAACCATTCTTCCATTCGGCACCGATAAAAGAAGAATGAGAATGTTGCTTTACTAGTGATAGGTTATATTCTAATGCATACAAATACATTGTGCTGTTGTCATATTAAGGCAAAGGGTGGGGCACATGACAGAGTCCAAAAGAAAGAAGGGTCTAAAAGGATAGATGAAGAATGATTCTGCAGTGCTGCTGCCCATCTGTGTGCTTCTGACGCAGAAAGCAGGATTTTGGCCATACTGACCTTAGACAGCTAGATTGACTGTAGTTCTATCTAGTGTAAAGATGTTTGGAGCTGCAAAATAGTGCAGGGTCAACAATTATAAGCTTTTCTAAAGGCAAAGATAAAGATGTAGATTATCAAACTCAAAATTTAAATCATAACCAGAAATGAAGTGAAAAGATTCATCATCTTTTGCCACATTTTTGGCTGACCATCCAACCAATCGTTGCTTGACCAAAACAGAGAATCTCAGCCAAAAGCTTCAAGACAAAAGAAGATACAGAACCAAAGAAGCCAAGGATCCTCAAGTAGTAGAAGAAAAGATTGAAGCCAAACTCAAGTTCTCACAATGAGAATTGGAGTTTGGTTTCTTAATGAAGTTACATTCCAAGTGTTTGACCCCATGAGCCTAAGTGCTTTCCACATTGATAAGTCCAAAAGTACTCTTGGATGGTTTGCATAAAATCCCAAAATCAAATGGAAAGGTGGACCTGGAAAGCTTGGCAAGTGGTGATTTTATCCCTGAAATGTGTATAGCCTGGGGGAAAAAATATTTTGCCTGTGAGTACAAGATTTGCGTTTGGACATTATGGGCAACATAGAAATGAAATGCCATGTCAAATAAGAGCTACTGTCCCTTGGAAAAGCTTTATTTAGCACAGCTGTGAAATGCCTACTAGAAAATCTGCCTCTTTGCTTCAAAGCACTTGGATGGTAAGCCAGTTTAAAAGCATTTCATAATAAGCATGCTAATTTGATTTGGTATACTGTTGAATAAAATATAGCCTCTTCATTCTATTTATAGGTTGCAAAATTAGGGGAAATGTGCTTGAAGGTGATGAGAAAATCTCCAACAATTTATTTCCAAATGATTTTATCAACCAGGCCACTTTTTGATTCTCCACAATGCCCTCCATGTGTATAAAAAAACATTAGCTACTCAAATAATTATAAATAAGTTTAAATAACTAATATTAATTAGTTATCATGAAGTATCAGAAAATATGCTTCAAAATTACTGTCTCTCGGGAAAGGAAGCAGTGAGATAAACAGAAAGTTATCAAACATGATCAGAATTTTTTTTCTATTGAACAATTTCAGCCCAATATAAATGAGCTTGAGTTCAAGTCCCTAACTTTATCCATGCTGGCAGCCAGCAGAGGCCTATATCCTGAGATGTAATATAGCAAATGAGAAGAACACTCACATGCACAATATAGAGGTCTGTACTGAACATTGTAAGTTGAAAAGACATAAAGGCTTGTTGAAGGTTACTACTGATGGAATCAAGAGGTGATTTAAAGATTGCTCAATATGTCTTCATATGTTCACTGGAGACTTCGTGTAAGCCAAACAAACAGTTTCTGCTATATTATGATTATAGAGATTGGCTACCAATTATGTTCAGAGCTTTTCCCCAATTCTTGTTTTTAAACCTAAAACTTTTTTTTTTTTTTTACTTACTTGAACAATAAGCATGGGATTGTCAACATCTTCCCTATTTCCTTTAAGGACATTACCTCACAGGAAGTACATGCAAGCTGGCAGTATTATAAGTATCGGACATCTATTTTATAAAATGTCTAACTTTTTGCTCTAGGCCAGAAACGACCTCAGAAAAAAAATTCTTGCTAGAAGTCAATAACAATTCAGGAGTGGTATGCTCTATTCCAAATTATAACCCTGACTTACAAATAAAAAATATTGCATAAAGAAAATAAAGGTAATGATCACAACACAAAAAAACCCTGCCATTAAATGTTTAATTGTTTTTCTGACTAGTACAGAATGTGCAGCAATCCAACAATGTAGTCAACAGGCAACTACTTACCATGCAATCAACTCTGACTCCTACTCACTTCTGAACAAAGCTAATGCTATACCCTACTAGCTTGTAAATCACTGACAGATCAGTGCACTCTTAGGATGCTGTTGTGGTTCAGTCAGGCCTACATTCTCGCTCTGATCATTTCTCTTTCAGTCTGTTAGAGGTATTTCCAGGAAATGTAGCTAGTAGGAATACAGTATCTTCAGCTCTGATGATTAGATTACTCAGTTGAGATGAGTTAACTCTTCTCAAAAATTATATTTTCATACAAGACGGTACTTTATGACTATATTGACATGGATCTACTTTGGGATTCCCATCCCTCGACTTTTTTATTTATTCATATCATATATTCAAAAATATAGATCATTTTTCTTCATTACTTTTCTGCTTTATTCTCTGCCTGAAGCACACAATTCCTTTGAAAATGTTAAGAAGAAACCATCACCACCAAATATTTTGATAGTTATGTACATAATTTTCTCTTTTCTTTAACTGCCATGGGAATAGCTAAAATATTTTTAAATTGATATCATGCTTTTCATTATAAATATGCACATTGCAGCTTCAAAAAATAATCACTATTTAAAAGTTCAAATGAATAAAAACAGTATATCATACATTAAAACCAAGAACAACCAAAAGCAATTCAATTGTTTCAGAAGAAATTATTTTTTAATGTCTCTAATAACAGATAGTCTGTAAAAAGTTCATATTTTACCTAATTGAAAAATCCTTCTATTTTTTCTAGAAAATTAAAATAAACAGCTTCAGTACACGATATATATAATTCATGTACCATCCAATAGCTCAGTTTCAACAGTTGAGGCTATACTTAATTGGTTCATAAATACAGTAAGCCATAAGCCATGGTTTATGAAACCTAGTGGCTAGGTTATAAATCAAGCTGTGCCAGATTGAAATCAGACTGGGTTTTACATGTGTTGTAAACAAAACCATTATATCTAAAGAGGAAGCAGTAGTTTAATGTTGGTTACTAATTGGGATATGAAATCAGGATGTGGGAAATTTTGTGGGAATTTTTTTTTCTGTCAGACTTATTTTTCATGCTATAAATCTGTACTAGAATTATTCTGACACAACTTTACAAATTTACATTTTGTAAATTCTTTGAGATGTTACTAAAGAGGATGTGGGAAGAATGTATAATTTTTAAATTCTTACATTTTGTAAGGTTTACTCCACATCCTACTTAGTAACATCTGAAAGCATCCATCCTCATGTATCCACCCCAGCCCAGTTCTCTTCAAATTTATGCAGGGGGCAACCTTATGGCCATGTCAAAGAAATTAACATTATTGATTGGTTTCAACCAGTATAATTCCACCTATATAAAGAAATTGTGGCATTTAGATTTATTTTAAAAAAATCTCTTGCAAATGGAGCAAAGCAGTAGATATGCATACATGGGTTTTTGTTTTATTTATTTTGCACTAGCTTGTTCTCTTTGTTTGCCTCATATTTTTTCATGAAAAATGTACATTTAATCTTTGTAAAAACAAACATAATACAAATACACAAAATATGTGCAGAAGGAATATCCAATCTTCTTCTGAAACCTAACTCTTTACAGAGATGACCACTTATAAAATGTTGTATTTTTATAAAAAAAAAAAATAAGTTTAACATACATAATTCCTTGGGGAAGAAGTTAAATACAAATTAAGACTGATAAAAATAAATGGTATTTTGATAGAATATGATGTTCTGGGAGTTCACTGAGACTGGATGTCTTCCTTGTGAATGAGCAATAGATTTTTTTGTCATAAGGATGTTGAAGAGAATCAGCTGTGATAGTTGGAAGGTGGGTTTTGAGGGTAATAACAGGCGGGTTCTTGGATGAGTCTCTATTAACATGACTGAATGTGAAAGTTCATTCATTTATCAAGATACCTTGTTATACATTGGAGCAGTATATAAATAGAAGAAAATGTCTACTGTTCTGGTGGTAGCAGATTGTTAATACCATGAATATCTTTCCCATTAGCAATGATGTTGCTAGTTAGGGTAATAAAACATCTGCAAGAAAACAAGCAAGGACCCCTCGTATCTTTCTCATTCTGGATAAGGAATGGATCACTTTAAAGTCCACCTCCAATAAAAATACAAAACAAGGACATTTCTTTTCCCATCTGAGCTGCAGTATAGACTGCAGAAAGGTTTCTAATGAATTAATAATAATCAACCTGGCTAGATATCCAATCCCCGTTTCTGAAAATTCATTCAGAACGCACATAATTCATCTTTTTCATTTTCTATGCTCTAATATAAAATTGTTAGTAATAGGTTGGTTTCAAAAGTGTTTATATTAAAAAAAAAGGTTTTGTTTAATGAAGCATAGATAAAATCCTGTCATTTTCAAGAGCAGAATTTCGATGGAATAAATTATATTTGAGCATCATCATGATCACTACTACTAAGTTATTCTTTTAGATATTTTGTATACAATGGGTGCTCATTTTCCATATTTTAACATTTAGAAAACCTAGAAAAGACTGATGTGAGGAAGCCATACGTCCAACTGTTAAGCAGCTTTGTCATAGAAGAGACAGACATATTTTGCCTGGATTGTGCACTGATGTACATTTTGCTGTAGTAAACAATGATTAGTTTCTGAGAAAAACATGATTCCTGAAGGATTTGACTAAATCTAGTAATTCTCAGCTCAGAAATTAAAGAAGGGTTTTGAACCAGAACAGATAGAAGCAAATGACGTCAAATTCCCATATGCTACTCGGCCTTTTCAAAATAGCTTTAAAAGCAAAGCAAACTTTTGTTCAAAGGTTTATTGATTTTACTTCTATTAGAAATTGTCCAAGAATTTCTTATCTCAAAAGAGGTAAGAGGCTATCCAAGCTTCTTTTGGATTTATCACCATTCCACAACAGGTCCATCGATAATTAGCTTTTAATTTTTGAGTCTCAAAGAAGCATGTTGACACAAATAATAAAGCAACTGTCACTCATAGTTATACAAATTAATTTTAAGATATATTCAATTTCACAACAGTTGATGTCAGTAAAATATGTGAACCAGCTCATGGTATTAAAGGGTATTTTTCAATTAGTTTAAAATGAGGGGAGTTTTAAATGTTTTAGTAGCTGAGTTAGTGTTATGGACCTGGGAGAGGGGGTGATGCTGCCCAAATAATGAGTCATTTTTTAAACCAAGTTTCTCAGAGGAGAAGGAATAGAAACCATTTGTTAAACCTCCTAAAGTATTTTGACTTGCCTACTTGGGGAATGGCAGACACTTCCACACAGATTTTTGAGGGTGGGGAGAATAAAGAGAAATTTTGGGTTTTCTTGTCCAATACAATATAACAAATTTTGTGAATATCTTAAAAATACAAGGGCCTTGTTCTCTTAACATATTTGACTCAGCTACTGATGCAATCAAATATTTACCATTGCTTCCACAAGTTACCATTGCACTAACTAGGACAATAGGGTCTTCTGGACTGGGCAGCCATGACAAATTTCAGCACCACTACCACCCCATCACCATTTTAGGTATACAAAATTGCCACTCACTCTGTTTATGAAGAGGCTTTTATCCCACAAGCCCTCCCATCGCAGGGATGTTGGCAAAGCTTCAAGACATCATCCCTTCTTTTCCCATCAATCAGGCACCAAAGGATATGGGAAGGGAATGGTCTTCACAACAAATTGTGATAATTCTAAAACAAAGGCATATGTGTGGTGGTGTGCAGGTACATCATCGCACAAATGCACATAAATTATGTACTTCCATCCTAACATCTGACACAAGGTTGTAAGTTGCAGCTTTTGTGTCATGATATCATTGTGTTTCCTTATTTGCCTCCATATAAACATTTATATCCAAGGCTCAATTTACATACAAAAAATGCTACTCTGGTTTCTGCTGGCTGCCTATCTCTGCAGCAATTCCTTCCTCTCAAAGAGGCTGTTGTAAGTTCAACCACTTTCAATTATTTATGATCTGATGGACCTCATTTTGCCCAGATTCTCTGTCAGTAACTGTTTCTTTGAGCTCTTGTAAGTACTGTACATGCCTGTGTCCTAACTCAGGGGTCCTCAATCTTGGCAACTTTAAGACTTGTGGACTTCAATTCCCAGAATTCCTCAGCCAGGAATTCTGGGAGTTGAAGTCCACAAGTCTTAAAGTTGCCAAGGTTGAGGACCCCTGTCCTAACTGATCACCTCACCATACGACATTTGAAAGACCTGATACTTTGAAGATAAATGATGGTAAAGGAAATAAAAGGTCTGCACTATTCCCACTTTCCAGCATGGTGTCAATTTACCAGATGCTCCAGGGGGCACTGTGGAGCCATAACAAATTATAGGATTTGACACAGGACACATTTTAAACATGTTTGAACACCAAGCTTTCCATATTCCTTAAATGTATGCAAAATAAAACGCACAAATTTTATATTGCTAAGATGGATTTTGTCTTTGGTGAGAGTTTATCATACTTAATACATTCTGAGAAACTAGAGGATAGAGCACCCACATATTACTATACTTTGCAACTCTTTTATTTTATGAAATTGATTTATCAGATTATATAGTGTATGATCTGATGTGTAATAACCTTGCTTTGTTGAAAACTTCCTTCACAGTGATAGAATGCTTTTGTAATATTCTATCTGGTGATATAAAATGCTTCTCTTACTCAAGCTGTCTACATTTTCCTATAATGTATTGATCTGAGGTAGTCAATAGAATCCTTACAAAGTTTATCTGTGCTGGAATTTGCATCATAGTTCATTTTCCTGGCATAAAATTAAAGGAACATGAATGTTCCTTCTTAACTAGGTCATAGGAAAGAACATGTTGCTTAAACACCCTGATCAAAACTACAGACTCAGTCAACTAAACCTGAGAGAGTTACTTTTATTGTAAAATAGTCCCAGGGCTATTTGTTACCAATGTAACTCCTCAAGTCATCTGTATATCTATCTTCCTAGGAGTCCTCTTTCTCTTTTCTTTCTGAAGTAAAGAAGCTAAAGAGGCTAATCATGCAACAGCTTGCCTCCAGAAGTTGTGGGTGCTCCAATCACTGGAGCAACTGGATAGTTATTTATCTGGAATGGTAGAGGGTCTCCTGCTTGAGCAGTGGGTTGGACTAGAAGATTTCCAATGTCTCTTCCAACTCTGTTATTCTGTAATTCTGTAAAATAGGGTCTCTGTAGATATTGTTGATCGTTTTTTAGGAGTCTTTTGGGAAGATGGAAGGCAGCAGAAATGTTTGGGATCGATAAGCAACCTATTCTGCCCATCATCCCTGACTTCCAAAAGTTCAGGGAGACTATATTCAGGTGGCCATTGATATCCTGTTTCACATTTCCACAGTTGGAAAATAGAGATCAGAAATAGAGATCAGCTAGAATAAAGTAGTTCACCCAACCTGGAGTGGTGTGTGTGTGCGTGTGTGTGTGTGTCTGTTTTACTCACTCCCCAACATGGTGGATGGGTTTTTACAATGTATAAATTAATTTTTTCCATAATTTCATGAACTGTGTTCTTGTTCTCTGCATTTCTACTGGTTGGAACAGAAGCCCTATATTTCTATCTCCATTTTTATGCTGTTGAGGTTTGTCACTTTACCAGGCCTAACTCAAGTGTTCGAGATTGGCAGTCTAGGGCTACACAAAGCTTGTTTTTGTATGAGTATATCAGGCCTTGTGACATAATTTCTGAGTTACGTGAGAATGATCTGGTTTTTGTGAGAATGATTTCGAACTAGGAATCCCTATTATTCTGCTACAACATTGACTAACTGTGAATCAAACTACCTATCTAAGTTTAAATGTAAGTGTAAGTTTAAATATCCAATCAACTCAGAAGTGGTAAACTCAATCCAGTTGAAGATATTTTATCTGGACTGCAAACGATTAACCATGGTAATCTGAAGTTAGGTTTTCTGTACTTCCTTGCTGCCATCTAGTGGTTATTCAGATTCTTGCAACCTAGATACAGGTATGTTTATGGTTGGTTAATTCGTGATTGAATTGAATTTAAACAAATTGTGTAAATCCAGTCTACTACTTTATTATATTAGTTCCAGTGGTGGGATTCAAATATATGAACAACCGGTTCTCTGTGTGGATGCCACTTCCGGAAGTCCATTCTGGGCTTGGGCAACAAAAAATTACCTACCAGTTCTGCCAAAGTGGTGCGAACTGGCTGAATCCCACCACTGATTAGTTCCCCAAATAATCTAAGAGGTCTGGAAACCTGCCCAGCAAAATTTGGTAAAATGCACATTATCAAATTTCTTATTCACATGATTATTGCAATTCTCACTACAGAGGAAAAAAACGCAAAAGGCAACTCCTGTTCCAGCAAACTAGCATTTAGAATCACTGTCACAGAATGCAATGAAATTGGAGAAAGCCTATAAAGTATGCAGTGAAGCAAAAATACCATGATTGGCAGTCAGGCCTGCACAGCATGGAAAAAATGGCCATAAACATTAATCAAAGTGAGGAATGAAAGGGGAGAAAACATTTACAAACAGAATTTTGCCTGGGGAATAACATGAATCCAGTTAACATCCAACTCTCTCTTTTTTTGGTCAAGGGCTTCATGACCTTCTATACAAAATTATTACTTTCTTCCTTGCTTCAAGTCATGTAAAAAAATATATATAAAGTTACAGGGTTGATCCCCCAATTAGACAAAGTGAGAACATTGCTTAAGGGATAAGTGCTACTGTAAAGTCTTGAAAACGTTGTTTGAGTATCTACTATAGAGTCTGGCCTTCTCCCGAGCGATATTCCATCAATAGGCTTGAAAGACAATTCAACAGTCAGTTTTGGACATGGAATGTGGGAGTGTCCTCTGCTATCTTGCTACTAATAGCAAAATATCTCAATTACACCATCCATAATGTCATGCAATGTAATTCTGACTTTCTTACACCTTAGTATGTAGTGCTTTAACTGTATTATTATAACTGTACTACTATGTCTGCCAAATTCTACTGTAGTTTTTTTAGAAATGGCCAAACTTCCAGTAAAAATTAATGGTGCTCTAGTCTCTTTTAAGAAGCAGCGACCTCACTACAGCAGAAATTGGCACCCAAAGGCCCAACACTAGATGCCAAAACCTCTCTGGACAAAGAAGACATCGTGAAATAAGCCACATGTTCTCCAGGAAGTTGATCCCTGTAAATAAACTAAAGCAATGGAAATGTTTGTGGTTCGCTCGCAAGTTGAGCAGCTGGGAGGTATGGAACTCCATCTATATTCACAGCTGTGATGTAGCCTAAGTGGACAATAAGACCAGCCAAGGCAGTTTATAAATTACAAAAAAATAAGTGTTCCTTTTGGTGAGTTTCATTTTTTTTTCTTTTAATTACAAAATTAACAGAAGATTTAAAGACTTAAAGCATGAAGAATATTTGTCAGAAAGCTTAAAAAGCAATGATATAAGAAAGCTTAAAATGGATAAAGGATAATGTTATTTTTAGTAAGATTAAGTTTTCTATAAAACTGTATTGGGAAAAACTAACTGAATTAGGCAATTGACTCAGATCTTGATGAGATGTGTGGATGTTATTTGCTTCTTACTAAAAACCATAGACAACTGGTGGAATTTACAAAGCAAAAAATAAAAGTAAATTGAATAAACTGAATACTCCAGTAACCACAGAGATGGAAATGTGATCTGTACCTGAAATTATAACATCAAAAGCACAGGAAGAAAGAAGAAGGGAGGGGAGTTTGTTTTTCTCTTTTCCCTTGTTAAATACTTTCACTATTGGATTGTAACATAATGATGTCACATAAGGCTGCACAATTAGTGGACAGAAGAATATCCTTAGAACAGAGAAAGCAACTTCAGAAAATATTGGATCATCTTGACCACAAATTAGCTGACTCACCTGAGACTAAATTTACAGCTTTTGAAAAAAAAATAGATGAAAATCTTGATAAGAATAGAAAATTCTATAAAACACATGTCTAGAGATACAAAACAACTTAATGATAAGATGGAAATTTTGGAGAATAAAACAGTTATAGATGGAAAATTGGAGAGATAGGTAACTTAGCTCTATTAGAATTGAGAGGGGAAAAATATTGTCTGAGATTTGGAACTATCCTAGAGAGCTCTCATGAAAATACTAGTGGAAGAATTATACAAGAATATAGAATAACAGAGTTGGAAAGGACCTTGGAGGTCTTCTAGTCCAGCCTCTGCTCAAGGAGGAGAGCCTATACCATTACGGATAAATTGCTGTCCAATCTCTTTTTAAAAACCTCCAGTGATGGAACACCCACAACTTCTGGAGGCAAGCCGTTTGATTGATTAATTATTCTCACTGACAGGAAATTTCTCCTTAATTGACATTTTTGGATAGGGAAGACACAAAGGCAAAGAAAGATAAAAATTTATTCTGTAATTTTTATCTGTCTTTGCCTTTGTGTCTTCCCAATCCAAAATTCAAGATTTGGAGAACAAGAAATATTTCAAGGAATGTTTTGGTGCATTTTGTGAGAATTAATTTTTGTAACAGCATTTTAATACAAGACTGAAGATTGAGAATGCAGCTGTAATTATCCAAAAAGAAATCCCTGCCAGAATTCTACTACTAAGAAAAAAGAATGCTCCTTTTTGATTAAAAGAATAAAGCAAAAAAGATTTCTTTTACTGTCTCAAATTAGGTTTGACTTTTACTTTAAACAGCAGAGATTCTGATTGAATTCTGTTCAAATGGTGAGAGAATTTTTGGAAAATTTTAAAGGAGAAGAGGTCCAAATACAGCCTACAGAGAAGACTGTACAAAAATTACAATAGATGCAAAAATACTCTAACAGAGATGATACTGAGAGGATAAGTATTTCTCATAAAATTAAATTTTTGTAGCAACAGCTATCAATGTTAACTGTAAGAAAACTGAAAAAAATGAACGATGTAAAGCAAAAAAATTGAATTCACAAAGACCGTAGGGAAACTGAGAAAAGAAACAGAAAATAAAATGATATTGAAACTTCAAGAGGGAGACGTTGTATTAACATGTGGCTATACAAAAACCAAGAAAAGTGTCAGGCCAGGTGGATTATTGGATTCTTATTACAAATATTTTGAGGATAAAATTTTACAATCTTTGAAAAATACAATGAATTCTATTATACGGGGTATAAATATGCCATAAACTTGGAAAGAGGCTAATATGGCACTAATATTTAAAGAGGGACAAGAATTGGATTTAACAAAAAATTATAGACCTGTATCACTATTGAATAATGGTTGTAAATTGTTCACAATGATCCTAGCTGATAAGCTGAAAATAATTTTACAAGTTCATTCATGATAAACTATATGGATTTTTACCTCAAAGATAGTTGAAAGGCTATTTCAGAACTACATTGGACATTCTAGAATATTTGGAACAGCACAGTAAAAAATAAAGTGCCTTAATATTTTTAGCTGCAGTGAAAGCATTTGATAATCTGTATTGGACCTTTTGATTTAAAGTTCTGGAAGATATGAACTTTGGAGAGAATTTCATAAAATGGGCAAAGTGGATCTAGCACAAATTGTTGTTAATGTCTAACAAAACCATGTAAGATGCAAAAAGGAACTGGACAAGGTTGCCCACTGTCTCCCCTTTTATTTTGGTTCTTGAAATTTTGAGTAGACATATAAGATAAAATGAGAGGATAGTGGGAGTAAAAATTTAAAGAGACAAGTTGAAAATGTCTGCAAATAATTTGGTGCTGATCTTGGAAGATCCTTTAAATGGACTTTAATTATTAATGGAAAAACTAAAAGCATTTGATGCATTAGCTGGTTTCGAGATTAACAAACAGAAGACAAAGATGTTAACAAAAAAATTGAAGCTGCAATATCAAATAGAATCAATGAATAAAATGGGTTTTAAGTTTGAGAAGAAAAAAGTACTTTGTATTTGACAAATATGAATAGTATGTGATTTCAAAATAATTATGTTAAGACAGGGAATTAAAATTTAAAAGATATATTAAGGTGGGACAAAATGCAATTGTCATTGTTGGGGAAAATGTCTGGAATTAAGATGAATGTTTT
Organism: Azemiops feae; assembly: GCA_023970755.1. NCBI lineage: Eukaryota > Metazoa > Chordata > Lepidosauria > Squamata > Viperidae > Azemiops > Azemiops feae. The sequence continues at coordinate 154,223 of JALGBA010000234.1, forward strand.
CCTAGAATCTTATTTTTGTTTCAGACAATACCTTTTTTTTTTTTAACAATTGATGTACCAGTTAAACAATGGCAGAAAGATATATCTAAATTTTAGTGGCAAAGAAAAAAAAACATGAGTTAAATACAAGGTGTTAAAAATGCAAAAGAAAGGAGGGCTGATTTGAAAGTGTACTGTGCAGTTTGCTGTCTTCTCTGGATGAAAGAGTGGATGCTACTGAGAAACAGAAGAGTATTGGAGTTAGAAGAACATGGTTTGAGACTTGGGTGGCATAGATACTTATTATAAAGCTAAGGTTAATGTAGACTTCAAAAATCAATGTCAGATGTGCATATTGAAAATGTGAAATAGATATAAATCCAGGTTGTGTCCAAAATATCTTTGTGGCTTTCAACACAAGAAGCTTTTCATAGATGTGAAATGATAAACACAAATGGTTAACCTATTGTGACATATTAGAATCATGTCAAGGGGAATGTAAAATAAAATGAAAAGATGATGTTATGTTTGCTGTTCGATGCGACATTGAAGAGGCAGCAGGTGTAAACCAAACACTCTTTATTTTAGTTTAAACGGAAGCCTAACCAACCATTGTTCCACCCCTATTTATACATTCAGCCCAAAGGCGGCAGCCAATAGAAACACAGCATTCTCCCGCTCAAATACATATTAAGTAGTCTGCAGACAGGAAGTCTGGCTTTTGGCCATCTGGCCTGTTAACCGTTTTTTCACAGTTCTCAGTATCACATTTCTCAGAATTCAATTCAATACATTACACCCCTTCCCCCTAGATAATTCACACTGACAAAAATTGTTCATAAGCATTTCAAATGTTACAATGGCAAAATGGCATATAAGCATTCTAGATTCACAATGACAGAAATTGTACATAATCATTTAAGTACTTCGGTGGCCCTCTTGCTCGCTCCGAACGTCTCACAGCTGCTGCTAGCTCCTGGTCCGCAAGCTCGCCTGCCAGGCTGGGTAGACCGGGGCTGTGTGACCCATTCATCATGGGTAGAGCCAATTCTCTGTGGCTGGTCTGTCCTGGTAGACCCGAGCCAGTGTCCATGTCTCTGTGGCTGATCTGTCCTGATAGACCTGAGCCAGTGTCCCGCGGTGGGATAGAGCCCACCGGGCCAACCTGTGGAGCTGTTTGCCAGCAATGTCCATTAGCCAAAGTGTCTGAGTTAGGGGCAGCCTCACCATTTGCAAAAACCCCGTTCGGCCACCGAAAAGTCTCGCCCTCTCTTGGAGACTCTGATGCATGATTGCAATCATGCTGCCCCTGCATAGCATCATGAGCTAGTGGCTGGTTCGCTAGCCTCCATGTCAGCTGGTCGATGTGCCTGCGAAGCAATCGACCATCTTCCAGGACCACTTCATATGAGAGTGGCCCTGACACCTTACCAACCATAGCTACCACCCATAGTGCCCCTTGCCCGTAATTCCGCGCCCACACCGTGTTGCCAACTTGCAAGTGCCTTGGAGCCTTTGGCTATGGCGCTTGTGAAGCAACCCTGTCTGGATGTAGGGGATCCAGCTTTGTGATCAAGCGCCATCCCCACCTCAATTCTGCTGGGCTTCTGCCCATGGAAGTGCAGGGAGTTGTGCATTGGCAGAGTAAGAAATCTGCCAGCCTATGGTGCCAGTTGCCAGTTATAATCCTCTTCAAGGATTCCTTGGTCGTTCTGACCATGCGTTCTGCTTGGCCATTCGAGGCTGGGTGGAAGGGAGCCGAGGTGGCATGCCTAATCATAGAAGGACTGAAACTCTGCACAAGTAAATTGAACCCCATTGTCTGAAACTAAGACATCGGGGAGCCCATGTGTTGCAAAGATGCTTCACAGAACCTGGATGGTCCTGGCAGTAGTCATAGTGGGGACAGGTGCGACCTCTAACCACTTGGAGTGACTGTCCACCACAATGAGGAAGAGTTGCCCCTGAAAGGGCCCTGCAAAATCAATATGGATCCTAGACCACGGGGCTTGTGTGGTTTCCCATCTGTGAACCAGGGCATGTGGCATCTCTGGCCTCGACTGCTGGCAAATGTGGCAGCTGTGGACCTGAGTCTCAATATCTTTATCAAGCCCAGGCCACCAAAGGTAGCTTCGCATGAGCGCCTTCATCCGGACTATTCCCGGATGTCCCTCATGCAGAGATTCAAGGATTCTAGCCCTCAGTGAGGTCGGGACTATGACCCGACTGCCCATAAAATGCAACCCTTGTGAGCGGATAACTCGTTCTTCCTTCTCCAAAAACTTTGACACGTTTCCAGCCAGCCTGTGAGCACCCAGTTCAGCACGTGACTCAGTGTGTTGTCTGAAGCTGTGTTGGCAGCCACGTCCCCTGCGTTAAGGGGAGACTCCAGCAGATTCTGGATAGCCAGGATGCGGTTAGCTGGAGCGGGGTCTGGCTCTAATTGCGGTAGGGGCAATCTGCTAAGGCCGTCTGCGTGGCCCATTTCTTTGCCCAGTTTGTGAACTAGACAGTAACTATAAGCGGACAGAAATATTGACCACCTCAACATCCTAGGAGAAATAATCTGGGGTGTCTGCTTGTTCGTAGAGAACAAACCCAGAAGTGGCTTGTGGTCTGTAAAGACCGTGAATGGCCGACCATACAGATAGTCATGAAACTTTTTTATGCCCGCTACTATGGCCAATGCCTCCCTATCGATCTGGGCATAATTGCGTTCTGCTGAAGACAGGGTCCTAGAGTAGTAGGCTATGGGAACTTGTGTCCCATCAGCCTTGAGGTGGCTTAACACAGCTCCGATCCCATATGGGGATGCATCACACGCAATGCTGATGGGCAGCTGTTCATTAAAATGGGTTAATACTGAGTTTGATGACAGCAGTGATTTGACTGCTGAAAAACTTCGCTCGTGACATTTGTCCACTTCCACTGGGCCTTCTTGTCCATGAGCCAGTGTAACGGCTCTGCCACTGCAGCCTTGTGGGGAAGGAAGGCGTGGTAAAAGTTAAGGAGCTCCAAAAAGGCCTGAAGTTCCCCTTTTGTCTTGGGACTGGGTGCCTGCTGAATTGCTCTGAGCTTGGATTCAGCAGGGTAAATGCCTGCGACATCTATATGGAAATCGAGGAACTCTGTTGAGGTTACCCCAATTTTACATTTCTCCTGCTTTAGCTTCAGCTCCACTTCGCGGAAGCGCTGAAGGACGGCTCTGAGCCTCCCTGTTAGAATTTTGACTGACTCCCCCGCTATGAGGACATCATCAAAGTACAGGCAAACACCTGGAATGTTTTGGAGCATGCGCTCAATTACGCTCTGAAAAATGCCCGGGGCTACGCTAACCCCGAACTGTAGGCACCGTACCCTGAAAGCCCCCCTGTGAGTGACTATAGTCTGGGTCTCTGCCGTGGCGTCGTCCACCGGCAGCTGCTGATAGGCTTGGGCCAAATCTAACTTGGCGAAGATGCGACCTCCCTGTAGTGATGCCAAAATGTGGCTGACTACAGGCACTGGATAAGAGTGCTGCTGGAGAGCTTTATTTATAGTCGGCACAAATGCGCACTCTCCGTTGGCCTTAAGTGACGTAACTATGGGAGTTTCCCATGGACTACTATCAACCGGCTCTAAAATGCCTTGTTGCAACAGTTTGTCCAACTCTGCACTGATTCTTTGCTTAAGGGCAAAAGGCACTTGATGAGGCTTTATCCTTATTGGGGCTATGGTAGGGTCCAGCCAGAGGGCTATTTGGGGGCCCTTGTATTCCCCTAAATCTTGGCTGAAAACGTCAGCAAACTCCTGACAAACTGCCGAAAGGCTCGATGTCTGCATGCTGTTTAACCCGGTCACTCGGATTCCTAATGCATCAAACCAATCAAGTCTGATGAGGCTAGTGCAGTTGCCCTCAACTACTATGACTTCCAGGGGGCCCTCAAAACCCCTAAACTGCACCCTGAGTGTGGCCTCTCCCTTGACTGCTACACGGGAGTTTTGGAAGTTGGTTAGCACGCGATTCGACGGCCTGAGCTTAACTCATTTGCCGCTGAGACTGCAAATTTGTTTGAGGGTCCCTTGGGAAATTATTGATAAAGCTGACCCCGTGTCAAGCTCCATATCGCAGGGCACTCCTTGCAGCTTGACTTTGAGCTGCAATTTCTCCTTGAGTGGGCGATGGGCACCTGTTCTGAATACACTCCTTCTACTAGCACAATAGCCCACCCTGTATTGCCCCGGGGCCCCGGTACCTTTCCGGGGTAACTCTTCTGGTGGGCTTTCTCTCCTGCGACCCGTACAGACAGCAGCGATGTGGCCTTGCTTGCCACACACCCGGCACCTGGCTGTGCAGAACCGGCATTCCGCCCATTTGTGTTGGCCTCCACACCCGGCACATCGAGAGAAGGGAACTGCCTTGTCAGAAGGTCGTGGTGGCCTTCTTTCAGGTGGTTGCTGTAACCGATCGACCTCGTGGTCCGATTCATATTCTTCAACCCTCTCGGCGTCCTCCTGGTGGACGGCCTCTACACAGGGAGGGCTCTTGGAGAGCCGTAAGGCTTTGACGGCCCCTCCGGCTGCTTCTTCGGCTGTGATCTCCCTCAATGCATCTTGGAAGGAAATTGTCTCTTTCGCGAATATCTCCCTGCTCCTCAAACCACTAACTAAACGGTCCCTCAGTCTCTCTTCGAGATCTTTGAACTCGCAGAGTCGGGCTGCTTGATGAAGGATGGCGATGAAGTCGGTGGCAGACTTGCTTGAGTGTTGGTCTCGCCGTTCGAAGGCGTGCCACCAGGCAATTACCAACAACTTGGGCTCAAAGTGTTCTTTGAGCATCTTCTTGAGTTCTGAGTACGCGATGGACTCAAGCGGAGCTGGCGCGACTAAGTTCTCGGCAATGTCAAATGTCGCCTGGCCGTACACGCACAGCAGTGTTGCGGCCTTCAAGCCATCTTCCCGGACTTGGTTGACCCGTAGGTAGTTTTTGACTCTCGCGATGTAGGAGCTCCACCTTTCTGGATGAGCGATGTCGAATTCAGAGAGTTTTCCTATCTTGGCCATGGTGAGTTTTTGGCGGGCCTCTCAATGCCTCGTGCTGCCCATCCTTCTGTGGCACTCCCAGGGCGGATCCTTGGGAGCGCTCTCCTCCAGCATTTTCGTACTGCAGGAGAGAGGGGGGGGTGGAACGCAGTTCCGACCAAGGTGTCTGCTTGGCCTAATCCCCGTAGTGACTCAGCTCTTCGAGGTTTGGCAGCACGATCCCACCTTCGTCACCACTGTTATGTTTGCTGTTCGATGCGACATTGAAGAGGCAGCAGGTGTAAACCAAACACTCTTTATTTTAGTTTAAACAGAAGCCTAACCAACCGTTGCTCCACCCCTATTTATACATTCAGCCCAAAGACAGCAGCCAATAGAAACACAGCATTCTCCCGCTCAAATGCATAATAAGTAGTCTGCAGACAGAAAGTCTGGCTTTTGGCCATCTGGCCTGTTAACCGTTTTTTCACAGTTCTCAGTATCACATTTCTCAGAATTCAACTCAATACATTACAGATGATCTGATGACAGAGGGAGTTTAAAAAATCATTGTGTATAAATGATGAACATGTTATTGCTAAAGTACATAAAGTGCATTTACTGAAATTTGAAATAGAAGAACAAAGAATGTTTCATCAAACGGGCTACATTTTTTGGTTACTCATACAAATGGAACAGTAAAAGAATATGTGGATGAAATATTGAAATTAGATTGTGTTATAATTTTGGAAAGAATCTTATAAAATGATGATTTCAAAGAATAATATACAATTGAAAACAGGGGTTTTGGCATTGATTGATAATCAGAAAAAAGTCATGGAACTTTGCTTTTATACATGACAACTGCAGCAAGATTACAAAGTTGAAAAGACTTGATGTTGTAAGAAGCTATGATAGTTTTAATATTACTAAATTTTTAATAGAATGTACTTAAAGGGTATACTCAAAACAATTTAATCTATTTTTACACACACATATTTGTATACGTGTAAAAATGTTACTCAGCTCTATCTTATCTTTTTAGTAATCCATTTCGTCTTTTGTAATTTTTTTGTTGACAGCTATCTCAGCAGAACGTATCTTTAAAACAAAATAAATTCTTAAAACACATATTTGCCACTAATCTGTATTACATGAAAAATCATTAGATGCAAGGAGAATTCAAATTGCTGAGCCCTAATTATATAACTATTTCATTGGGCTGTATATTGGGCCAGAAGAAAATTCATCTACATCTAGGAAGGTGAAAGGCATGTCTTCAAACGTTAGCAGTTTGAGAAATATAAATTAGAGGGACAGATATGGTAAAGAAGAAAAAAAAATGGAACATCTAGTTTCCTTAGCAGTAAAGTTGTGAGATTTAAAATAAGGCTAAGAGGTGTGTTTGATACAAACTATTAGCTGTACGAAGTAGACCAGATGAGGAAACTGACTACAGATAGTCCTCAACATATGACCACAACTGACCCCCAAATTTCTGTTGCTAAGTGAGACATTTGTTAAATACATTTTGCCCCATTTTATGACTTTTCTTGCCACAGTTGTTAAGCAAATCACTGCAGTTGTTAAGATAGTAACACTCTTGTTAAGTGAATCTGGCTTTCTCATTGACTTTGGTTGTCAGAAGGTCAGAAAAAGTGATCACATGACCCTGGGACCGTCATAAATATGAGTCAGTTGCCAAGCATCCGAATTTTGATCACGTGGATGCTGCAACAGTTGTAAGTGTGAAAAACAATCACTTTTTTCAGTGCCATCGTAACTTTGAATGATCACTAAAATAACTGTTGTAAGTCGAGGACTATCTGTACACAGAAAGAATCGAACACTAACAGTATCCTGCAAGTCTGACTGCATTTTCTCTTCCTTTCTGGTTATGCCCAGAGATTCAACCAATCTTTTTTCTAATAGTTTCCCTCCTTCCTCATCTCATGCATGCTTCTGCACCTATTCTTGTCTTTACAGCTTTTGGATGGCTTTTCCAAGGTCATCTCCATGGCTCCCCACATAACAGTAGTCTCTGTATTTCATCACTCCTCCTCCTCCTGTTAACATCTTCTGAAAGAAATCTTAAAAACCCATTGGAGCTCTAGATAGAAATCTTGCTATTCCAACTATGTTCCTCAGAGAAGGGATTATATATCACCTGAAGCAACCCTGCCCACTTCTCCTTGCTTAGCAGTCTGAAGTGGGAAGCCAATTCTCCTTGGCCTTCTGTTTCACCTTTTCAATGCAAGAGCAGTAGGCAAGATAATTATATTTCAGGGAAATGGAATGAGGTTTTTTTGACACTTAGATTCCTTTTCAACCCCCTTCCTCATCATTGCTTTCTGTCATGCCTCAAAATGCTGCAGATTGGTGTGGGGGGGAATTGGAATGCTTTTCCAATAGATCTTTGCTGGACTATATTTAGAGAGAATTGTCTTACTGCTTTCTCATTTTCTCATGGGGAATCTATCATAAGCTATTACAGTGGAGTGGGCATGAAACATGGAGCATGTTTGAAGGAATAGAATAGAATAGAATAGAATAGAATAGAATAGAATAGAATAGAATAGAATAGAATAGAATAGAATAGAATAGAATAGAATAGAATAACAGAGTTGGAAGGGACCTTGGAGGCCTTCTAGTCCAACCCCCTGCTCAGGCAGGAAACCCTATACCATTTCAGACAAATGGTTGTCCAATCTGCTCTTAAAAACTTCCAGTGTTGGAGCATTCACAACTTCTGGATGCAAGTTGTTCCACGCTGACATCACATTCCTTGATTTTCCCTAAGTACTTGATCTTATGATCAGGAAAATCAAGGCACATAGTTGGCATTTATTCATTATAAATATTGAAGGACCAGATCTGAAGGACTGAAAAATCTTTAAGTTAGCACAAATAGTAATATACAGGAAAACTCATGCTTCCTGATGCTCCATGCCTCTGTGTAATGGAGGACACAGATTTGCATCTTGATCAACTGAACGTTTAAACACTTGATGAATTAGGAAATTAGGTATTGAGTGACAGACATTAAGAGATGAACATTCATGTACAAACTAATCGACATCAGACTTTTTTCTCAATGAAGAGAAACTGTGGGAAACTGAGATTGTTTGGTGATATGATGCAAATCCACCACTACACACTTGTACATTGATGTCTGATACAAATATGTAAATTGTGATTTTGCATAATTCAGTTACCTCCAAATGTATGAACTACAACTCCCATCATCCTCAGGTAACTTTCTCATTTCATCCTCTGTAAACAATTTGCTACTAATAGGAGAAGAATGAGTTAGGCTGCCATAGGGTCTTTTACTTTTTGTTATTGCAAGAAAACAAAATGGGTGCTGAATCTTTTTACTACATAAAAATATAAAAAGTAATATTACATGGATTTTCCAATATCAATTCCCAATACAAGTCTTTAGGAAAATATTAGTTGTATGCTTACCTAATTTGTTCTGTATTTGTAGTGTTCTCAACTACTCCAGTGTCTCAGTGAATAACTTATTTAATCCAGTTTATTTTATTCTAGCTATAACATCTTGAACATCCCCATCCTGAAAATTCCAAGTTATTATTTAGAATTAATTCAGCACTATTGGGTTTTAATTTTCAAAGAACTATTTGTTCTTTATTTTCTCTTGAAATCAGGACAACAGTGACTCTGATTTTGTTTGCCTTTACAGCAGTAATGCATAGCCCCAATCAGAAACCTTCTGTATTGAAATGCAACTCTTTCAAAATGCTCAATGGTTATGCCCAATGGTCAATGAATGGAATTTAATTCAACACAGCTAGAGATTGTCAGAAGACTGAGTTATCTTTTTTTCCCCCAACAAACATTCAAGGTAGCATACATAATTTCCTATCTGTTTCATCTTCATAATAATAGAGAAAATGCAACTAATTCAGAAGCATCCCATTGTCAAGGGTTGAGCTAACAACCAGCATTTAAATTGGAAGAATGATATGCTGGTAGAATTAGTTTTGTGAGAAATAAGAAGAAGCAGATGGAAAGCAGTAGAGCAGAAGGTAAAAATTTAAAGGCACAAGAAGAGTACCTACTAGTTTCTGTCAGCCCTTCTCAGTTTCATAAACAATTATTTGTGCAATAAAGGAAAGTACATATCTATTCTATTGCTTTATACTAAAAGGTAGCATCTCACAGGAGAACAAGTACACCTGGCTGTCAAACTAGAAGGACTATGATCTGTTTTAGAAAAACCCAGCTGAAATGGTGCTTCCATTTCTTTATATATTTATTCTAGTGGCAACTGCATCATGTATCCTGAATATTTATGAGACTCAGGCTTAAATTATCTTTCGCTAACATGGTATCCTCCAGAGATGTTAGACTCAAACTCTTTTTCAAGCTTATCTAGCATGGCTTTTGGCCACGTTCAACCGATGCTTGGAACTATAATCTAACAATTCTGTAGGAGATTGGCTAGATAGAAGCCAGGCTGGGACATTTCATGATTACAACTACAAATACTTACCATTTTATCTCAATAGTCAATTGCATTGAAGATGCAACTCAGACATGACTTTATAAAACATAGGTCCCAGTGGTGCCTAGAAACAATTCTACAAGGAGTTGAGAATTTTCTACAATTAACTTCTAAACCCAGCAAATACTTGCTCATAACCAGAATTATAATAACAGCCCAAATACTTTCATCTGAGGTTTATCTATATGGTTACTAAAAGCGGACACTGACTTCATAGCACATAATCGCTGAAGATAGCTAATTTAGGGATACTTATATGTGGATTGCGTAAAACTGGATGGAAACAAGAAAATAGAGTTACATACTGTATATCTTTTCGATTCCCTCTAGGGGTTGTCTGAATTCTTGCCAACAAGATGTAGCACCCCAGATCTAATGCAACATTTTGCTTGATCAAAAAGCGCAATAAGAAATAGATAGCAGCGTATTTATTCTCTGTGCTAACCTTTCTTGCTTGTATTGAGAAGATAAGGTAGCTCACTATTTTTCACTTTTTGACCTTATGGAAAATTGTGCTATCTATGCCATCATGTTATAAAGTCATAAGAAATGAACGCTAGCATAAATCAATTGTAAATTAAAAGATACATTCTGACATTTTGGGTTGTTATTTTAAAATAACATCTGAAAAAAGAAAATAGTGATGGGATTTATTTTTCCTTCTGACAGATGATAATCCATCATCAGAATTTTTGACAATGCTCCGGAATAATTAAGCAGCATGGATTCACCTTATCAGATCCACTCTCTGAAAGCTGTTACCAATCGCAGTATAATACCTAAATACTAGCTGGAATCCAAGAAGCTCTGGTTAAAACTAATGTCATTGTTTAAGTCAAAAGCTGAAATTAAGGGCAACAACTTTCTCCATTTATTGGTCATTTTCGAAATGCATAAATCTACTCAACTTTAAGATTACTCTGGCAATGTATAGCATAAATAATCATGCGATACAATTAAAAGTATAAAAAAGTCCACCCAAACTACACAAGAAAAGCAACCATTAAAAGACAATCCAACAAGTAGGATGTGCCATCCACCCCAATCCAAGGCCTGGCTGGGTAAAGATGCAGGTTTTTAGAATTGTTTTGATTGAAGCCAGGATGGAGGCCAGACATATCTTGGTGAGAATAGTTCTGCAGAGGGGGAAGTGCTGCAACAGAGAACATATTTTGAGACTTCCAGAATAATTAATTTTTAATCTGCTTAATCTTTTCTGATGTTCTGGGTAATTTTCTAAGTATCTTGGCCCTTTTAACATCTTTTCCACCAACTCAATGCCATACTCACTTTTCATATTGTTGGCAATGGGATGGGCTATTGCAGTATCATATTCTTACTTTATATGTGTCTTTAAATGCATCTTTTCATCAAAAATGACAGAGAAATGCTCTTTGTTATACAATCAGGAGACAAGGTAATTTAGAGATAAGGGCAGAAGCAGACACAAGGTTGCTTTTGGTAATCCTATGTAATTCCACCAGAGAATGGTATTTTACTGATAGCAGGAGGTACAGGAAAATGGAAGTCAGATTTTCATCTTTGTTTCATGCACAGCATGAATGCTGTTTCAAGACCAAACAAGATGAGTTGATGGAGATCAGTAATGAGATACCTCATCATCTTACCTGGTGCTAAAAAACAGTGATGGAGGCAACAAACAATTCTCATGTGAACTGTAGTTGGGGAAATAACATTTCATTTCTTTCCCCTCTGTGCCTTCCTGTTGATTTCCCCTATCTCCTAAGACACTGTTATTTACTCCATTAAGACGAATAGCCGTGTATGTTTACATAGCAAATAACACCAGAAGATCAACAATTATTATTTGGACAACATAAAAGAAAGCCCATCCTTAGCACCAGAATTCCAGCCTAAACTTTAATCTCCAACCCCTCTCCCAGTCCTTAAAAACAAGAATAAAACTAATGTAATTAGGTATTTCTGAAGCCACTTAAAAGCATATTCTGGTCCATGATCTCACAAAGTGAAAAGTTCTAATATGTCAGTATCCGGAGATTTAATTCAACCATGCTACTTGAATTTCAGATTATCATCTACTGCCATATGGCATCTGGAAAAATAACATCTTGCAGCCCTGGAATATAACATATTGGCAGTGGTTTAGATGTCACTGAAACAAAAAGCAACGTGAAAGTAGCTTTAATGTTTTATTCATAACACCTGAAACTCCCATCTGATTCTCATGCTAAAACTCTGGGTTAGATATTCAGGTGAAAGAGAAAAAGAGAATATAAAGTGTATCACCCACGCCACCCAGGACTTCCTCCACTTTACTAGGCAGCCCAGGGTGAATGCAGCAGTGATGGTTTTCCCCGGTATTCCTGCCAGTATCTTTTTTCCCCCTTTCCTTTACTTAGGGATATCAGAGAAAGGCTTAAAAAAAGGGAAAATACATTTCCTTTCCTACTAATGAAAGAAAAAATACTTAAGGGCAGTTTAAGTTCAACAGCCATTAGTCAAACTGCAGAGTCCTAGGCCACTAAGACATGTTATCAGACACACAAACATACAGGTCTGTTTTTATACTATTTACTTTGTGAGAAACAATGGGAAGCATTTGGGATTAATAGAACAAGAGCTGGATTCAAAGAATAAGTTTAAACAAAGGAACTATAGGTAAGACTCCTTTCAGAATAAAGAGTGAGCTTCGGGAAAATAGCTATGTAATGAATCAGACAGGGTTTTGAGCACATCTAACACAGAAGAAAATTGCACATGCTGCTTACTTATTGCTTTTGGAAGACTGCATGTGATTTTTGAGTCTTGAAAAATTCTAATTTGTCAAGCATGTTCTGTTTTCTTTCTCATTAGCCAGTCCTCTTCCTCAGAAAATTCCAAGATAAAAGCCCTTAGTAAGCTCTCTCCTGGCTAGTTAACTTCATGGGGTGAGGTTAATTCTTCTTAAAGAGGAATTCAGCCAAATGTATCTCAAAAGTTTTCTTACCAGTTGATTGTGTTCTGATGCAGCAGGGACCTCAGATGCTCATGTGGCTAGAAGTCCTCTCAGTTCAAAATGTCTTGGTGAGGGAACCCAGTTTCCCAGAAAAGTGAGTGCCCAGTAGGATTGCCTCCAGATTATAAGATTAAAAGTAGAGGCAGGGCTCCCAATTTGACTCGGGCTAACTGATTAATCTTTTTTTCCTCTAAATAGAATCCAAAGAACTTAGAAAAAGTGTCTACTCCTACTCCATTCATCCACAGAAGTCTTCCCTTCTAATTTCCAGTCAACCTAACTTACTTCTTTCTCTCCTTGATGTTTAACAGCGGAGGCACAAGCAACATCCAAAAGGAACTTTTCTCTTCTCCATGGAGTCCTGATTAGCAGCTGCTCATCAACAGGACCATATCATTTAACAGTTCATGGGTTGTATGTATGTTTGTGCAGATTTTCAATATGACAATGTGAGGAGATTTTCTTAATCTACAAAAGAAATTGCCAGGTTGAACCCAATGGAAAAATAGAGGATGCTTTTTAAATGCATGAAGTAGCTAAGTGGCCTCCTCCACCTTTAACTTTTTTTAAATGCTATCATCTTGCTGAAAGTATACCATATTCTTTGCAAACTAAAGGCTTCTCCTGCATCTCCTGAAATAGCAAAATGACCAAATGACATCCTATCTGCAAAGAACTTGTATTCAACAAAGTAGCACCTTTTGTAGTCATGCCTGTTCTGTTTCTTGCATTGGTAGGCATTGAAGAGGCAGGACTTTCAACAGCTCACTCTTTATTCTGAAAGGAGTCTTACCTATAGTTCCTTTGTTTAAACTTATTCTTTGAATCCAGCTCTTGTTCTATTAATCCCAACATTTATTCAATGTTAAACAGAACTGAGAACAAAATGGCTCCGCCCCTTTTTATACATAGAGCTTGGGCGGTGTCAGCCAATGAATGCAACGTCTTTCTCCCGCACAAAGCCATGCTGCCTGGGCTTGCAGACAGCAAGTCTAGCTAGCAGGCCACGTGGTCTGCTAGCGTCTCGGTGCAACTCCTTGCACCTGCTGCTAAAGAAAAGCTCAGTACATTACACCCCTCCCCTCCTGGTTCTTAACACATACACAAAATTAAATAGTTCCATGGGCAATACATTTCCAACACTTTTACAACATCACAACATCACAGCACCCTTTGTTACATGGAACAAAAAAAAACATTTCCCATTACAGACATAAACATTATAGTATGTGGCATTTTCCATTCCAAGGAAATACATAAGCATTTCAGTTCAATACAACATTATAGTACATGGCATTTGGTTGTTCCAATTCCTAGGGAAATACTAAAACAGTCCAGCTTACACTGATAGAAACCTCATGTAGTCCTTTAAGAACTTCGGAGGGCCTCTGGCCCGCTCCGATCATCTCGGAGTTGCTGCAAGTGCCCGATCTGCAAGCTCGCCTGCCAGGCTCGGCAGACCGGGACTTTGAAACCCGTTCGACACAGGCAAAGCCGGATCATGCAGGCTGGCCTGTTCCGGTAGGCCCAACCCAGAGTTCCGCGGAATTCCCCTGATCGGCGTTAACAGCCGGTTGGGAGCACTGTCCCGTTGGCTCAAGGCCTGAGGTAGGAATGGCTTGGAAAGCCAATTGAGTGCAATGTCCCATGGACATGGTGCCCGAGTCAGGAGCCACCTCGTTGGCAAACCCCCCGTTTGGTGATTGCGGTGTCCCGCTGTCACTGAGCGGCTGAGCTTCACGATCAGGATCGTGGGCTTCCTCCCCCCCCGAGAGCAGAGGAAGAAGCGGAAGAGTGGCTAGGTAACCTCCAACGAAGCTGATCAATGTGCCTTCTTAACACGCAACCATCCTCCAATGCCACTTCGTATGACAGTGGCCCGGTAATCTTGCAAACCACAGCTACCACCCACAGTTGACCTGGACCATAATTGCGAGCCCAAACCAGATCACCCACTTTCAATTGCCTCGGTGCCCGCGGCTGTGACACCTGTGAAGCAACCTGGTCTGGGTGTAATCTATCTAACTTGGTGATAAGACGGCGATCCCAGCGGAGCTCGGCTGGGCTCTTGCCCGTGGACGTGCATGGAGTTGTGCAGTGGCAGAGGAGAAAGTCCGCCAACTTATGGTGCCAGCTTCCCTTGGTCATTCTTTTCAAGGCTTCTTTGGTGGTGCGAACCATCTGTTCCGCTTGACCGTTTGAGGCCGGGTGAAATGGTGCCGATGTAGCATGCCTGATCAAATTCACCCTTAAAAAGGACTGGAACTCTGACAAAGTAAATTGAGCTCCGTTGTCAGAGACAAGCACATCTGGGAGGCCACGTGTGGCAAAAATGCCACGAAGTACCCTAATGGTGATGGCGGTCATCGTAGTGGACACTGGAACGACTTCCAGCCACTTAGAGTGACTGTCCACAACAATGAGGAAGAGCTGCCCCTGAAAGGGGCCAGTGTAGTCGATATGGATCCTCGACCAAGGAGCATGTGTGGTTTCCCATCTATGGACGGGAGCCTGGGGCATTTCTGGCCTGGACTGCTGGCAAATGTGGCACCTTTGGACCTGGGCTTCGATCTCTTTATCGAGCCCAGGCCATCAAAGGTAGCTGCGTGCAAGTGCCTTCATCCAGACTACTCCCAGATGTCCCTCATGCAGAGAAACAAGGACTCTAGTCCTCAGTGAGGTCGGGATTACTACCCTACTTCCCCACAGTATGCAACCCTTAAAGGTGGATAACTCATGCTTCCTTTTCCAGAAACTCTGGAAGTCAATGCCAGGACACGTGTCAGGCCATCCTGTGAGCACCCAGTTCAACACGTGTGTTAGCGTGTTGTCGGTAGCTGTTTCTGCAGCTACATCCCCTGCATGGAGGGGGGATTCAGGTAAATCCTGGATAGACAGGATGTGGTTGGCCGGTGCAGGATCAGGCTCTACTTGTTTTAAGAGCAATTTACTAAGGCCGTCTGCGTGGCCCATTTTTTTGCCCGGTTTGTGAACCAGACAATAGTCGTAAGCAGAAAGGAATATTGACCATCTCAACATTCTAGGAGAGATGATTTGGGGTGTCTGCTTGTTCGTTGTGAACAACCCCAGAAGTGGCTTGTGGTCAGTGAAGATCGTAAAACGGCGGCCATACAAGAAGTCGTGAAACTTCTTGATGCCAGCCACGATTGCCAGTGCTTCTCTATCTATTTGTGCGTAATTGCGCTCAGCAGTAGATAAAGTCCTTGAGTAATAGGCTACAGGAACTTGTATTCCATCAGCTTTAAGGTGACTTAAGACAGCCCCTATTCCATAAGGGGATGCATCACAAGCTATGCTTACTGGCAACTGCTCATTGAAATGAGCTAACACCGCATTAGAAGACAACAATGCCTTAACCTCAGCAAAACTCCTCTCATGGACTTTTGTCCACTTCCAGGGGGTCTACTTGTCCAAGAGCCAGTGTAACGGCTCTGCCACTGCGGCCTTGTGGGGGAGGAAGGCATGGTAGAAGTTGAGAAGTCCCAGGAAGGCTTGAAGCTCTACCTTTGTTTTGGGACTGGGTGCCTGCTGAATTGCTTTAAGCTTTGATTCAGCAGGATGGATGCCTTCGGCATCAATTCTAAAGCCCAATAATTCCGTGGAAGTGACTCCAATCTTGCACTTCTCTTGTTTAAGCTTCAGCCCCGCTTCACGGAAATGCCGCAAAACGGCCCAAAGCCTTTCTGCCAAGTTTTCGACTGACTCCCCTGCGATGAGGACATCATCGAAATATGGGCAGACCCCTGGAATATCACGGAGCGTGCGCTCCATCATGCTCTGAAATATGCCAGGGGCTACATTCACCCCAAACTGCAGCCTTCGGACCTTGAAGGCTCCCCGGTGAGTTACAATCATTTGGGCCTCTGCCATGGCATCGTCCACCGGCAGCTGCTGATAGGCCTGAGCCAAATCTAGTTTGGCAAAAATACACCCTCCCTGAAGAGATGCCAGAATATGGCTGACCACAGGCACCGGGTAGGAATGCTGCTGGAGAGCTTTATTTAATGTGCATTTGTAATCAGCACAGATTCTGACTTCTCTGTTGGCCTTAAGTGGCGTGACAATGGGGGTTTCCCATGGACTGCTGTCCACAGGTTCCAAAATGCCCTGCTGAAGCAATTTATCCAGCTCTGCATTTATCCTTTGCTTGAGAGCAAACGGCACCCGATGAGGCTTAATCCTGATTGGTGCTATTGAGGGATCTAGCCTTAAAACAATAGGAGGCCCTTTGTATGCCCCTAACTCTGGGCTGAAAACATCAGCAAACTCCTTAAAAACCTCTGCAAGTCTTGCTGTTTGCAAACTGTTTAACCCAGTCACCTCAATGCCTAGTGCATCAAACCAATCAAGTCCAATCAGACTCGTGCGGTTGCCCTCAACCACTACGACATCCAACGGGCCCTCGAAATCCCTGAATTTCACTCTTAGCGTGGCCTTCCCCTTGACGCTGACTCGGGAATTCTGGAAATCGGTCAAGAGGAGATTCGATGGCCTGAGCTTTACTCGATGGCCACTTCTCCAGCAAATCTGTCCCAGGGTTTTTTGAGAAATTATGGACAGGGCGGAGCCCGTGTCCAGTTCCATGTCTAAAGGAACCCCCTGCAGTGTGACTTTAAGATGCAGCTTTTTCTTCAATGGCCGGTGGGCACCTGTTCTAAACAGGCTTCTTCTCGTCGCGCAAAAACCCACCCGGTTCTGACTGGGGACCCCGGTACCTTTCCGAGACAACTCTTCCAATGGACAGTCTTTTGTGTGACCTAAACAAACGGCGGCGATGTGGCCTTGCCTGCCACATGCCTGGCAAGTTGCGGAGCGAAACCGGCAGTCGGCCCGCTTGTGGCGGCCTCTGCACCCGATGCATTGAGGGAAGGAAACTGCCTTCTCAGGAAGCCTGTGGGCCCTCCTTTCTTGTGGTTGCTGTAACCGATCGACCTCGCTGTCCGCTCTTCAACTCTCTCGGCATCCTCCTGGTGGACAGTTCCGGGGCTTGGAGGGTTCTTCGATAGCCACAAGGCCTTAACAGCTCCGCCCGCTGCTTCCCCGGCCGTTACCTCCCTCAAAACATCTTGGAAGGAAACGGTTTCTCTGGCGAATATCTTCTGCTGAAGTTCGCGGCTTCTCAGACCACAAACGAGCCAGTCTCGCAGCCCTTCTTCCAGGTCCTTAAACTTGCATGGTCTTGCAGCTTGTCATAGAGCAGCAATGAAGTCACCAACGGACTCCCCAGGATGCTGGTCCTGCTGTTCGAAAGCATGTCGCCAAGCTATGACCGACAGCTTTGGCTCAAAATGTTGTTTGAGCATTCTTTTCAGTTCTGCGTAAGTGATGGACTCCAAGGGTACCAGAGCAACCAGGTTCTCCGCAATATCGAAGGTTTCTTGTCCACAGACGCACAACAGTGTCGCGGCCTTCAGTCCCTCGTCCTGAACCTGGTTGACTCTGAGATAATTTTCCACCCTAGCAACGTAGGAGCTCCAACGTTCTGGATGCTTGACGTCGAATTCAGAAAGACAACCAATCTTTGCCATTGTGTAATGTTGGCAGCCTATTCAATGCCTCGTGCTGCGCAGGCTTCCGAAGTGGTTCCAAGATGACTCCTAGCGGCACTCTCCTCCAGCGATTCTGGACTGGCAGGCAGAGCGAAGGAGGTTGGAATGCCGTACTTCTCAGTGTCTTCAAGGCTTCCCATGGTTAGTCAGCGCTTGACTTTTGCGGCAGCACGATCCCACCTTCGTTGCCAATGTTCTGTTTCTTGTGTTGGTAGGCATTGAAGAGGCAGGACTTTCAACAGGTACTTCTTTATTCAATGTTAAACAGAACTGAGAACAAAATGGCTCCGCCCCTTTTTATACATAGAGCTTGGGCGGTGTCAGCCAATGAATGCAATGTCTTTCTCCCGCGCAAAAGAATGCTGCCTGGGCTTGCAGACAGCAAGTCTAGCTAGCAGGCCACGTGGTCTGCTAGCGTCTCGGTGCAACTCCTTGCACCTGCTGCTAAAGAAAAGCTCAGTACATTATAATGCCATTAAAGAAAAATAAAAGTTATCTTGTACATTTTAGAAAGGTGGATCAACCCATGTCTGATCCCCTTGAGGTATTTCCCATTTTGATTATTCTATGGCCTAATGTTCACAATACTCTAAGCTATGCGGTAGTTGGTTTTATTTTGGCTTGGGTGATCAAATCTAGTTGTATGGTTTCTATACAATAGTTTAGGACAATATGGTGTGCAAGCTCAGCCACATACTGTATGTTTTATTCAATAAGGTAAGCCATGAGTAAAGAAACCATATAGAAGCAAAATTTTAGAACTTTTAAATCCCAGTGGATGTTTTGAGGGAAGTTAGTTTGAGAAACATATGGAGTTCAAGAACTTTGCTAACTTCTCTAGTAAGTTGCATGCAATTCTGCCATCTGCTCCAGTATTGCTTGCAAACCATGCCCATAGGCTGGAGGAGTATAGATATCCTTAGATTTTTAAGATGCACCAGGCTTTACCAGGTGCTGCATATTAAAACAAATTATAATGCTATTTAGATAAAAGCACCTTTGTCTATATAATCATGAAAATATTTTATGGTTCAAATTTCAGGCACTGAAGATCTTATTCACAATTTCTTTTAGCCATGAATCTCATTGTTATATTTTATTCTCTTTTTAATGCCCAATTCTACTTAACGTGTATTTTAATGGCTATGAGGGAAAGATTCTTGGAGGATCTATGGTTGCTAGGAAACTGTTGCCTCAGTTGTGCAGATATTCTACACTGCACATATTATTCTGCATCAGATTTTATTGTGGTTTGGCAGCCTTAGGAAATGGAGGTTGGTTTTACATTTTTTCCAAGGAGATGTTGGATGGATTTCACAATACAGATTATTTACAATAGAAATGCCTGAAATGTCATCATTATGCAAATCTAGTGTCACTGTTTTATAATCCCAAACTAATACTGTTCATCTGACTGAGCTAAATCTTCAAAACTTAAAGCGATGTGATCCCAGGGGCAAAATTAGATGGGGAAGGGAAGACTGGGCAAGTACATGAGAGGTGATCACGTAAAAGAAGTACATTGAAGTGGTCTGGTCCCAGGAAGCGAAGGAGTGAGAAAACTGCTGAATAACTATAGAAAGGATCAGTGAATGAATTGAGGGGAAGAATCAGATAGAAAGACTGAGGGTGGAGTTAATGAGATCTTCAAAAAGAGAGAATGAGAAGTTTAAAGAACAAAAGGAAATGTGTAAACTGATATATTAACATGACACAAATAAGGATAATTTGTAAAGATAGAATGGGACAGATGTAGAGTGAATGATGTTTGTATACATGCTTGTCATTTTTTTCTTTTCTCCTATTTGTAATTTCTTTTGTTTCTACTTTTTCCTCCTTTTTTTCACTTCGCATAATATTGCATACCTTGAACTATACATCTATATATGTGTGTATATACATTTTTCCCAGATATTCATTGGCCTGGCCAAGTGCTCATTTAGATGGATATTAAGTACATTGGAATGTACTTAATATCCATCTAATGTCCAAAAAATATAAAACCGTTCTTCAACTTTGCAATTAAACTTATTGAATCAAAGTATATTGGACTGCAACAATTACTCAAGAGCTATAGCAAAAGGGCAGGGGTACAGTCAGCAGATTTTCGCTCTTTGTGCTATGCATCAAGTTTCAGCTAACCTTGGAAGCAAATAAACCCCAATCCTCTGAGTGTGTCATGGAGAATAATTCATGAGTCTACTTTGCCAACTCAATATGTTTTAGTTTAATTAATCTTTAAAGCAACATCTTAGTATTATCAGAAGCTAGCATCTTGTAAGTTGTTTTATCCACATTAACAAATTCAATATTGGTCAACTTTGTTCTTCAGGGACCCTCAATAATCTCTAAACAAACAAATGTTGCTTATTGCTAAAGCTTAAGTAAAACGTTTGCAAAATCCTATTCAGAAGATGAAAACAAGAATCAGGAACCAAAACAACTCAATAGGTTTGGCCTATTTATATAATTCTACAGTATAAAAGATATCCTTTTATTCATTAAAAAAATATTCATAATTTTTGTGCTTTCAAAAATAGCTGAGTGATTGGAACATTTTCTGTTTTTCTGCTTATGGTCTTTGTAGAGGCAAGGATGCTAGGGAGAGATGAAGCAAATTGTTTTATGCATTTTACAGGGTCATTGTGGATGACATCCTTATTTGCCAGTTCTAACCTATTGACGTAGTGATTGAGGCATCAGACTAAAAACCAGAAGACTGTGAGTTCTAGTTCCATCTTAAGCACATAGCCAGCTGGCTTACTTTGGGCCAGTCACTTTCTCTCAGCCCTAGGAAGGAGGCAATGACAAACCACTTCCAGTGTTGAGTTCAGGGTTTAGTGACCGTGATCTAGACAACAGATTTTCTGCTATTTCACTAGCATTTTCAGAGGCAATGTGTAATGCAGACCACAGGCAACTGGGTTTTTATTTTTATAGCCAGGTATCCAGACTGCTGTCTATAAGTACCCTTTCAAAATCTTGCCAAGAAAACTGCAGGGATTTTTCCAGGCAATTGCCAGGAGTTAAAACTAGTAATAATCTACTGTTACTATTCCTTACTGGTAACCATGTTTTCATGAGCCATTTCGGGATGGGGAAGAGGGATAATCACTTAATGCTTTCTTTTCTTGACCTTTTATAAGTATAATTTATTTCATGAGTATATATTATGCTTGAAAGCTATTCATCAGTTTCAGTGTTGATGTTCCAAGATTGAAGTGTGCTTCTTTTTGAAATGTCTTAAATCCTAAGAGTGTGTTTTTGACTCAACTGCTTTGAGGGCTTTTTTTAAATAAGAAGAGAGATTAGATTAGATTAGATTAGATTAGATTAGATTAGATTAGATTAGATTAGATTAGATTAGATTAGATTAGATTAGATTAGATTAGATTAGATTAGATTAGATTAGATTAGATTAGATTAGATTAGATTTTGACTTTTCTCTTTATATTTAGTTTAAATACATTCTAAATGAGAGCCAGTTTGAATTCTAGTCCCGCCTTGGGCACAAAGTGAACTAGGTAACCTCAGACCAGTCACTTTCTCTCAGCCCTAGGAGGGAAGCAATGGAAAACCATTTTTGAAAAAAGACTTATCCAGGCTGCCTCCAAGAATCTCACACAATTGAATGGAAGGGGAAAAACATTCTAAATATACCCTAAAATCACATGGCAATGGAGAAGACTTCTCAGCTGGTTTTCCTGTATTGCATAATAAATTTGTTTAAGATTCTTCAGGGAAACTGAACAATGGTAGAGCATGGGTTCCTTGACCTTATTTGCCAAAATAAGGGTGCTACTATAACATTATGTTTTTACAGTATTTTCACCCTACATTGGAATATAAGAGAGCCATATATTGGAAGACTGGCCATGTAGTTCATTATTGACCAGTGATAGAGATTGTGGCAGATGCTGATGCTGATTGGTAGAAGATTGGTGCAGAGGCTTTCAGGAAGTCTTATTCATGCTCAGCATGGGAGTGTCTTCAAAGTATGTTTCTATCAAAGAATGCTGGTTTTCCCTCATGGGGTCACTCATATGGTTCAAATACATGTCCATATCACTTGATGCCTTATCAATAGATTGTACAACATTTGGCTGCTGAATATATGAGTGAAGTCACCTGCTGGTTTGGACTTATTGAATCATAAAATAAGTAAGTTTTACCAGTTACTTAAATCTCTGGAAGTTCAATGCCACTCTGCATTGAAAAAAAAATGCCACATTTTTGCATTTGGAAGCTACAGCTGGTGCAGAGTGCGTGGGCAGTTCTTGGGGCACCAAGAATGGCCCATATAACTCCACTGCTACATGAGCTGCATTGGTTGCCAATCTGTTTCCAGGTACAATTCAAGGTTTTCATAATCACCTTTAAAGTCCTTCATGGCATGGGTCCAGGCTACTTGAGGGACTGTCTTATCCCACTGGATTTGGCCCCTCACATCTGTGCCGGCAGAGGAGGCATGCTGTGGGCCCCGTTGGCCCGAGTATTCTGACTGACGGGGTCAGGAGAAGGGTCTTCTCTGCTGTTGCACCTGCCCTCTGGAACATCTCCCCCTCCCCCCTGATGTGAGGTTGGTCCCAACCTCCCGATCTTCTGCAAGAGCCTCTGTCAGTTGGCTTGGGGTTCCAATGGGGGAGCATCACAGTGGTTGATTAACAACAGATCCCACCACTCTCCATCCTGCTCCTGCCCTCCCCATCTTTTCATTGGGCAACTGTATTTGGCTGTATGTAGTACTTTATTTATGTTTTTATCTTTGAACAGTTTTTATTTTTCATGATTGTAAACTGCTCACAGTTACCCCGAGCCAAGATGGGCGGCCAATAAATTTTATAAATAAATAAATTTGAATCCCCCCCCCCATTTTTATGTTCAGGCTAGCACTGAAGTTAAAAAGGAACAGAAACAATGATTAAGTTCTAATTAGGTGGGAGGGTGTCGCAGCATTCTTATATGGAATTACTTGGAATTGCCTCCATCGAGCTCAGTGGTGCCTGCTAGTTAGTATGTTCATTTAATGGGTCACATATATTGAATTTAGCCAATGATCTTTGGCCAATTGAAATGTTAGCTTTTGCTTAGAAATGCAAACCTTGATGCAAAGTGTAACTGCTTGAAAGTAGCAGCATAAAGTATAAATTGCATTTTCTTTTTTAAAACGTCTCTGTAGCCTCAGTTTGATTTATTTTGCCTGTTCCCTCTCTTTCGTTGTGCTAACATATGAAAAACAGTAGTAAAACCCCAATTGTTATTGTCATTATTGCAGTCTTTTGACATTTATTCCAGGGCTCCTACCAATGATATCAGTGTCGCCCTTGCTCCAAAGTAAATTCTGTGCTCACCTACATTCCCTCTTCTCATGTCCTGCTGCCAAAACCATAGTTCCACATATGCAGTGGTGGGATTCAGCCGGTTCGCACCACTTCAGCAGAACCGGTAGCTAATTTTTTGTTGCCCAGGCCCATAATGGACTTCCGGAAGCAGCATCCACACAGAGAACCGGTTGTTCACATATTTGAATCCCACCACTGCACATATGGCAATTTTTCAATGCCATTATGGCATTAAACTGAGATTTAAATCGCAGGTAAGACTTTTATAATTCTGATTTAACTGAGGACCAATGCAAGGTTTCCTGGTAAGCATGGGCTTTTTTTTCCAGAGCTCATCTTTCTGGTCCTTACATCACATGGGTTTGTACGAAGGCACATACTCTTCAGAGATACAAGCAGCATTGGCAACAGCCGGTGCTGCTGAATCATTGACAACTTCAACCTTAACCACCTTCTCGTGCTTGCCTTGACAACTAGTCTGCTGAACTGCAATTGGATGAAACTCCTCTCTAAAAATAGCATCACATATTCACTGAGTGTTCCTTTGGCTTTGCCTCCCCCCCCCCTTTATGGGAGTATGTGAAGAAAGGACAGAAAGTAACGGGGAAAGAGGAGAAGATATGACACCTGTGAGGAGCCAGTAATCATTTTAATAAATATGGGTTGCTTTTGACAAGAAATCTCTAGAGTCATATTTCAATATCTGCTTTGCAATCTTAACAGCTACACATTTTGTGTGGGAGTTAGAATTGATTCTTACGTTTATAGAGAATGACCTGGAGAGAAAATTGCTAAGCCACAGAGCAGCCTGAATCAGGGTAGGGGATGAGGGGAGATGTAAGGAGATTTCTTTTATAACCCTTTGATGACACAAATATAAGTCAGGCCCAAGGCAGCCTTTAACTTGAGCTGCATTCATTGTGATACTCTATTCAGCACAGCTTCACAGTTTTGAAAAAAACATATATTAAAAAGTGAACATTTTTAAAAAGAAATGAAGGGAAGGGAAATAATAATAATTTAAAAATAATAAAAGGGATTTCTGGTGAATTTTTTTATGTATGAGAGCAATCCCCTCGATATCAATTCATTTCATCCAATATTTTGATTAGAAACAATGACATAAGTTTTGGGGATGGAAAGAACTAAAATGAGGTGGTGCTGTGCATCTAGCAAATCGTTTCTTTATATTAATCCTTTATTGAGTGTTTTTAAAGGTTACTTTATAACAAGGTAGTCCTTGCTGATTCAAATCCTCATTTATTCTTAGACAAAAAGCAGAATATAGAGACTGTTTAAGGGATATTATCGGCTATATTCATCATTTAGTCTGTAGCACAATCCTATCCATGTTATTACCTAGGGGGAATCAGCCTACAGTGTTCAATGAGTCTTGCTCCCTAGAAATTGTTTAAGGAACTCAGCCATAAATATCCCCAGATCTATCCCCAACAAGTGTGAGGAATAGTTCTAATTGTTCCATGTTGTGGCAAACAAGACATTTGTTCAAAATGAAAGCTTTCATCATCATGAGCTCATGATGGATGTAACTGAGCCTAGGTATCAACTCAAATGTTAAGGTTTAAACCACAATTCAGTTTGGTTGAGTAGAGGAATCTGAACTTACAAAAGAAAATCTTTCTGAAATATTTGAGAAAGCAGGACTAGAATTCACAGACTCCCAGTTATTAGCCTTTTGCCTTAACCAACTTGGCTCTCTACTTAATTTATGTTTTATGTATTTTTATCATTTATCAAATCTGTACACTGCCTAACTTCAAGATACGCTGGGAAGTTCACAAAATAAAAATACAGAAACAATAGCAATAAAACAGCATAACAATAAACACAGAGGAGAAAAAAGGTGGCAAAACCAGACAGCAATTAAAACATAGACAATCCTACTCAGAGAGGACTGAACTGGGCAAGCAGCCTAGTGTTCAAGGCTCCCAAAACACCAGAAGGGTTGGAGCCACCCTGATCTTTGGAGGGAGGAGGGAATACCTCATTCCAAAGGGTAGCTGCTGCTATAAGTAGTAATATTTCATTCCTACCTTTATTTTTAAAGTAATCCTACTATGGTTAGGGCTCAGATATCAATTTCTGGGGTCTATTTCTCCAGCTTTTTTCACAAAATTAGTCTATTCTCTTTTTCTTTTTTTATAATGCAGACATTTTAATATAACTTCCTCTGTTTAGCCATTATTACTTATGCACAGCTATAACTGTAGCTCTTCAGCTCAGCATCTTTAGAAACAAACCTTCAGAGAGCCTCCCTATCCGAGGGACATGCCACATTTTTAGTCCTGCTTAATAGGCCAACTCTGTCCTCTTGTCACTTTTGTAAAATCCTATTTGCACAGTGCTTGCCAATCTTCCCATTTCTTAAAACCTAGTGACACTTCGATAAATCAGGATGACATCAAAAGATGAAAGGTCATATCTCAAGGATATAGGAAACTGTAAAAGAACAAATTCAAGATGTCCAGATTTGCTCTGTCTGAAAAAAGTGCACCAAATGTCTAAATATAAACTTTTGTGCCTAAATGGCACAATGCAATTAAAAATAGCCCATATCCACAATATAAATGTAATATCTCTACATTATGTTGCACACCAGCAGACCTTATTTACAGTTTAAGCTTAATACTAAGTAGAACTATGTGCTAGTTTTTTGATTATGTAATCTTCTGTCTTTCTGTTACTTCATCAGCCCGTGTTATTCATAAATACTTTGCATCTCGTAAGGTCAAACTCAGCTGAGTTTACCGCAAATGAATTATTTCAAAAAGTGTGGCATTGTATTGTATTGTTCCCCATTATTTAACCCAATTAAATGTCTTAGCTTTTGTTCCATAAACAAAATTAATTGAATATCTACATAGATTAATATTTTAAATATATATGTGGAGGATTTATTTAACCCCTGGTGGTGCAGTGGTTAGAATGCAATATTTTGCAGGCTAACTTTGCCTGCAGACTGGAGTTCAATCCTGACAAGACTCAAGGTTAACTCAATCTTCCATCCTTCCGAGCTCAGTAAAATGAGGACCCAGTTTGTTGGAGGCAATATGCTGACATTGTAAACTGCTTAGAGAGTGCTGTAAAAGCACTATGGATCAGTATATAAGTCTAAGTGCTATTGCTATTTATATGATTTGTATAGTTGCCCATTTCACCAAAGATACCCTACGTTCCAGTTTTTCTCTGATGATGAAATTGTATATTAATCTTTTGACATATGTTGATCTCTTTGCCCTATCTCCCAAGGTCTTTCCCACAATACCATTACATTCCCACATACCTTTGTTTGTTTGTTTGCATCCCGCCATTATTATTTTTACAAGTAACCTAATTCAGCAAAGATATCCAATACACCTTTCTCCTCCTAAATGTCTGTGGAGATTCTCAGTCATCCAGGTCATAGTTGTCTCAAAACTGCTTTTTCAAAAAGGCAACTGGACTGTTTTTTTCCTTCAGGAAGAAGAAGACCTTTTTGTTCCCCATCCAAGACACTTCATCATTTGTGATGGTGGGGAAATGGAAGTAATGACAGTTGAGACTGGATGGGGGGGGGGACAGAATGGATGGAAGGTTCTGACAGGATGATGGGAGGGGGCATGGAATGATTGTATTTCTTTGCAGTCAGCTAGTTGTTATCCCACTTGGGGGGTTATTTATGACCTCAGAATGACCTGAATCAGAGTGCAAATGGTTGTGAAATCTTCTTAGGTTTAAAGTGTACAAGTACGTTGTGTTGTGAAGTTTCTTGGATAGGAAGTAAAATGTCTTCTTCTTCAAGTAAAAAACAGTCCAGTTGCATTTTTGAAAAAGCACCTTTGAGATTTCCTCCTCCTTTAGATAGTCCTTGACTTATGACCATAATTGAACCCAACATTTATGTTGCTAAGTGAGACAGTTAAGTGTGTTCTCCCCATTTTACGACTTTTCTTGCCACAGGTGTTAAATGAATCCTTGTAGTTGTTAAATTAATAAGCGGGTTGCTTCCCCATTGACTTTGCTTGTCAGAAGGTCGCAAAAGGTGTTTACATGATCTGGGGACACTGCAACCATCATAAATATGAACCAGTTGCCAAGCATGCAAATTTTGGTCACGTGACCATGAGGATGTGCAAAGGTCGTCAGTGTGAAAAATGCTCATAGGTCACTATTTTCAGTCATGTTGTAACTTTGAATGGTCACTAAATGAACTGTTGTAATTTGAGGACTACCTGTATTTTCCCTACAACAATAAGGTGAATTTGGCTGAGAGGGAGTGACTGGCTCAAGGTCACCCAGCTGGCTTTGATGGCTAACTTGCTCTCTTGCTTTCTAGCCTGGTGCCTTAACCACTAGACCAAACTGTCTCGACCATTACGTCTTATATGTGCTTCTAGTTCTTTCAAATATGATGGGCCAACCTTGCTGCATTTGGTGGCTCTCTGATTTATTTGTTTAAATGAGACCCTTGACTGTTGCCCTAAAACATTGCCTTAATTGCATCTTTGTACTTATCTGCTTTTTTTGTCCCAGGCCTGCAGCAAAACTAGGATTATGGTGACCTTGTGGCCTAAGTTTGGTATAGTAAATCACATCATGTGCAGAATTGCTGTATGGCTCCAGGACTTGAAATAATAAAATATGGATTTCTTCATATTATGCAGACATGATATATACTACAGCTATGTTCTGCAAAACATGTGCTCTCAAATAATTCCCAGAGGATAGTCTGAAGACATACTTTGCTGAAGCTAAGCAGATCAGTATCTACTCAGTGTCTAAATACAAAATTACCTAGGAATACTGTACGGCCAAGAATGTAGAAAAGCCAAATCAGTAAAAATCAGATTCTTATATATCAGATCTTATCTATTTCTGTGACAAATCAAAGCTGATTTGCACATTCATGATAGACTTTCATCTGTAAATGAATCATCACAATATTTCTGTAACATGCTCTTTAATGAAGCCATCCATCCATCTATCCATTCAGCCTTCTGTTAAGTCTAAATGTTTAAGTAACCAAGGGATGTCAGCGCAAATGTGGAACTGGTTCTGTGGACAACATATATTTGAAGCATTGTGGAAAATTCATCTAGAAATGGCTCTTGGCTTCCAGGTACCTCTAGATGTGTCCAACCTCGATTTTCACTTTCTGAAATCCAAAAATACAAATGGTTTAGAAGATTATTTTTTAATATAAATAAAATATCTTCTTTTCCTAAGCCAATTACAGTAACTGAATATATATGTTGCCTCAGTTTCAAATTTTCCTAGTTCATGTACAAGCTGTTATGCCAAAACTTCCAATGAGATATAATAATGCTAAACTCAAAACTGGTCCACTCACTTCAGTGGAGTACTCAACTACTTATTGTGTAAATTGATGACATTGGGAAAAAAACATTTGAATGGATATAAAAATCTCATTTACCCCATGCGGACTCCAGTCTCTACTACTAGCATTGAATGATGAATAAACATGTGTGAGCCAGTTTGCAACTGAATTACTTAGGCAATTCAGACTCCCAAGAACAATGGTTGATCCATTACATGTACCCTTATGAGCTATTACACAATAACAAAGCTCGGTGTGCTCCTCCATCAATAGGTTTGACCACTCAAAGCTACTGTCTGAATTACTTAACATCTATACTGTAGATCTATACTAACCAGCATTGTCATGTTAAGATTTGCACCTGTAACTTTTCTTCACAAGAAACTTTATGTCTAACCTTCTATGCTATTACCTAAGCTCCTTATGGAATAATGTGTTGGAGCACAATAAAATCTGATGCAGATGTCTTTGCAAAAGCTAAAATCAATGGAAACATAAGAGCTTCTTGGAAGGTGAACATTCATTTCAAACCATTTTTTGACACGCACACACACACACAAAGACACACACAAAGGCACACACAATAACTTGAAAAAATAACAGTGTGAATGGACATGGTCAAATGCTGCATAACACTTACCGATTGTGGATTTGACTAGTTCGTGGGATATTCCTTGTGTGTAATATTATCCCCATTTGGAAATTAGGCTTTCCTGAAGAACTAAGGAGTCCTTGGGGTTCTTTGAGCTTGGTTGTTTGCTTGCAGACATTTCATTACCCAACTAGGTAACAATTTCAGTGCTACAATGAAGTGGGGTTTGGTCTCTGTTTATGTACATTAGCTTGTCCTGTCAGTGTTGTTTTCTCCTTGGTAGTTCCTTAATTAGGCTATTGTTTACTGCTAGAGTGAGAATAGTCTATAAACAGAAAGCAAACCCCATTCTGGTTTAGCAGATGTTACTGAGTTGGGTAACGAAATGTCTGCAAGCAAACAATCAACCTCAGACAGCCCCAGGGACTCCACAGCTCAACCTACATATATTCCCTTCTATTGTTCTTTTCCTGAAGAAAGCCATTGCTGTGCTTCACCTTATGCAGAAACTAGTTATACCAAGGATGGGTAGCACACAGCCCTATGTTGTTGCTTTGTGACCCCTCTGATTGCTAAAAAGTAGTGCATAGTTATTGGGAGCTGTAGCCAACATTTTTGGTGGTGCTAAGTCGGTGAGTCCTAGCCTTATTGTATTGTGCTATATTATGTTGTAGATGATCAATTTGAAAAGTGTCTGGTTACATTCTAGTGTCAATTCTATTCTTCAGTCTGTTGCTCCCTGGTTGCCTTGTGTCAGGCAGACAATTATTCCTGTGGTTCCCCCCACCACCACCTCAGCTCTTATTTATTAGGATGAAAGAGAATTTGCTTTAGAAATTTCTTCCAGGGAAAAAGGGAATTTCAATGAGATGCTCATACATGATCAAGGGGTATGTGTAAATATCTATCGCTGCATAGTCATCTCTTCAGTGTTCAGCAGCCTCCCTGTCTAACTACACTTCCATCTGAAGGGTAGATGTCATTCATTCCTCTCAATGGACTTTTTTCAACAGTAGTGCTACTGCCACTATTAAGAAGGGGTGCATTTCTTAAAAAGTTATGTTCTTAAAGGCATTTAAGGCATGTTCTTCTTCTCTGGGTAAGATTTGGACATTTTTCTATCCAAACATTTGGTGAAGAGTTTTAAAAAGCCATTTTGTGGCCACCTCTAGTTGCATTCCTGCCTGCTCACTAGTTCAGTGGTCTAGAAGCAAATCCCAAGAGATGTTGGATAGGGCAGCAAGGTAGTATGCTAATTATTAGGAGAGTACAAAGTTAGAAAGGATACTTTGCATCAGTAATGCTTTTCACAACCCTTTCACAACCCTTTGAAGCTGCTTCGTAAAAGCATGGTAAAGCTGCCGAAGGAATTAATTTGTGTTGCTTCTCACACCTCCCTTCCAGTAGGGAGGAATTTGTGTAGGGTCAGCACATTTGCAGAGGTCTCTTTCAGCTACAAGAATCTGATAGGGCAAATCTTGTCCTTACTGCACACTGAAGAAGCAAACCTCTGCCAACTTGCACAAATCTATTAGTTATACATGTAGCTAGGTTAGATTACTATGCTAGCTTTCCTTTGAAGATTGCTCCACTTCCAGTAAGGCCCATTCATCAACAGTGGGTCCACCACAGTGTGCATTGTAGTAGTAACCTCTCATTGCCTTGACGTAACCGATAAAATACTTGCCAAAAAGGTTGGCCACAACTGTAAAATAATGTTCCTATTTCCCTATACACCTCTTATCTTCTTTCTTCTTCTTTCCCTGCAGCTGTATGAAGCATGCACAGATATAGGAATGTGCACTGATGCAGATGGGAACCTGAATTTGATCTCCTATGTTTGTGTAAAACATAGGAGATGTGGGCCGATTCAGGAAATTGCACCAGCATATGTTAGTTGCTTGGGAAACACAAGGCCATGTTCATAGCCATAGGGATGGGGTGGGGGAGAGATAACATTCCAGTTGTAGAGCACATATGCCAACTGTTACTCTTGAGATTTAGAGTAATGAGGCACACCTATTGGTGTGACATTTCGATAGGATGTTTATTCTTGCATACCAAACAATATGAGAAAATAGGGGAGGTAAATCATAGACTCTCCATGCGTTTCACTAGAACTGCCAAGGCAACAATGATTTGGGGAAATGATTTCACATAATATAGAAATTGTAAAGTGAATGGATTATGGGAAAACAGGAATGATTTGGGGATCTGTTCTCACTGGAAAAAAACAAAATGCTGCCCTATGGAAGTTCATTTCCTACTTTAATTCGTCTTAGCTCTCTCATCTAAGCACTTTCTGTTGCACAGATTATGGTATATCAAATCAGAGCACCTAAAGTAAGGGATCTTTTTACTTTCTGGAACGAAGCTTAAGGGGGCCAAGATACTTTTGGAAAAAGGTGTGCTGATAAGCTTGCTTTGTGATGTTACTCTCTAATTCACAAAATTGGGACGAAAGGTTCTGGATGTAATTGTACTAAGAATCTGGCGAAGGAAAAGATGCAGATGGATAGTGGCACTTCCCCTCGCTGTAGACCAGAGCCCCGCTCTATGGCTCCCTCGGGAAGCAACGGGTTAATTAGGAGGCTTCCCGTTGTCCCGATTCCGTACACCGCCACAACCCGGCGTCCCGGACTACATCTCCCATCATCCCCGGCCGAGCGTGGCCTGCGCCGGTCGGGGCTGTGGGGAGTTCTGGTCCAGCACACCTGGAAGGCGGCAGGTTAGGAGCAGGCTGCAGGAGGCAGAGAGCCGGGCGGCTGCGGGATGCGAAACATGAAGCGAAAGGGTTGCGTGTGCCTCGCTCTCTCTCTCCTCCCCGGCTCTGCGGGGAACGGGCGGAACCGCTGGGTGAATAGAGGCTTCCTCCTGGCCATGTCCGTGGGCTGCAAGCCGGAGAAGAGGAAGAAGGAGAGGGGGAGGCTCAGGCTAACGGCGCGCCCTGAAACTTTCCCCGAGGTGTGTGATCCAAGCCTGGGCAGGGAGGCGGCTGGTGCAGCGCGGTGCCGGCGCTGCAAAGAGGGAAGGAAAGCTGTAGAGAAGGAAAGGGGGGGTGTAGAGAGAGATGCAGAGAGCTGTTAATTTTAAAGGCACTGAATTACGGGGGCGGGCGGCTGAGGGGGGGGGGGAGAACCGCTGATCATTGAAACTCTCCGCCCGAGTTTCAAGGCTTATGCGCACTCCATCTGTCGAGATCTTTGGAAACGTGACGATTAAAAGACACGCGCGCGCGCGCGCCCGCAAGAGCCCATGCCAAACATCTCCGGTTTCCAGCGAAGCTAAACCGTTGGATGGTTCCAGCCGGCAGCCTCACTCGCTCTACCGCGTCCCTCCCTCCGTCCTTCCCTTCCTCCTTCTCCTCCTTCTCCTTCTCCTCCTCCCGCTGCTGCTGCTGCTCGGGTCTGCCCCTGCGATTTCAAGTTTCTCTCTCCTGGCATCCGAGCGGCACAGTAACCTGTTACTGGCAGCCGGTTCCCTCTCTTCCTGCCTCTCCTCGGCGCTCCACATTGAGTCATTCCATGCCTGCCCAGGCCTCCTGGGTGGCCGGCGTCTTTTCTGCAGCCCGCTGCGTTCTGCTGGAGTTTCAGTCTCTCAGCCCGTGCGTGTGTGTGTCTGTGTCTGTGTTCGTGTTAATGCTCACTCCAAGACATAGCCTTCGTTCGCAGTGGGCTTGGGAGTCACTGGCCGGCAGCAGCAGTCCTTGGGGTATATAGCCTGAACTATGCATTAATCTGCCCCCGGGAACTCTTCCCTCCCTTGCCATTCACTTGCTCCTTGTTTGATTTCTTTTAGGCCTCTGCGGCAGAGATGGAGAAAATAAGGTAAGCCAACTATCTCCCCCCTCCACACACACACACACACACACACACACACACACACACATTTCTTTCTTTGAAGGCAGTCTTTGGGTGTATGAGAGAGCCTTTCCCTGTCAGTAAGCACTGGTGCCCTCTGCCATGCGCTGCATCTCCTGCTTTGATGTACCAGAGGAGCAAATGGCATGCAGGGAATGAGTGAGGAGCCACTTCATTTTTTTTTGTTGCTGTTGAATGTATTTCTGCAAACATGATAATTGCAAAAGGAGCATCTCTGCCTCTCTGCAGGCTGAAATGTTTCTGTTCCAAGATGTGAGGAACACTTGCTTAAACAAATGCAGTAGCCACCACCACCACCACTTCTCAGTTTGGCTACAAGAGCCTGCTTTCCCTGTTCAGTGAGAAAAGCCAGATCAATAATGCCCAGGAAAGGGATGGGGGGGGGGCGGTGGAGGGAGTGGGAGGTGGGGTAAAGCTACCAGTAATATTCATCTTTTTAAAAAAAATCTTTGCATCAAATTATCTAATTGCTAATGTTCGTTTCAGTGTAAATGTTGCAGCACTAATATTTGATTTTATGTTTTATGTTTTTTGAGTAATGGCAATCTCTTTTTTTAAAAAAAAAAATGTTGTTTTCTCTGTGTTCAAAACGCTGTCTGCCTGTGGAAGTTTCTTCTGGATGTCACTCCCTCCTTTAAGTCAAGGAGGAGATGACAATTGGAAGAGGACAAGTGTTCCAGTTCATGTCTTGACTGCTAAGTCTGCTTTGGACATTTCTTGTATGTCTTGCAGTAACTAATTCACCTTAGATAAAGGCCATAAGACCTTGTTAAATTGTTGTCAGCTCTAGCAAAGTGTTTTAAATATATATAAGCAATCCGGTCTATGCTTACTAGAGAGGAAGCCCCACTGAACACTACTAGTTTCGTGATGTGAACAACAAAGTGGAATTTATAATTTATTTTGTTTAAATAATTAACATTGAGGGTTATTTTCTAGGATTCTGGTTTATTAGTTTTATTTCTTCCAATTTTTAGCATTGTAGGCAGCATATCCAATGGTTTTGGATTTCTCAGTATTGAAAGGGTTTCCATTAAGCTGGCAAATCTTCTAAACAAAAGACAGCCAAAGTCAATTAAGAGCTGAGTTCTTGAAGAATGTGAATGATTCTGTTTCTGAGAATTTAGCTTGAAAAAAATGGACGGGTTTATTTTTATGTGATTGTAGGAAAATGCCATAATGAAACATTCAAAGGATTTTAGAGTAGTTGTATGTGAAGTTCATTCATTATTCTTTTGAGTCATAGGAATTGAAGATTGGAATTTCTCAGGTTGATGGAAAATGTCTTGGTGAATATTCTTTAGAGGACTTTAAGGGAATCAATAAATATATTGCAGTATGATTTGTCATGATATCCCTAAATGTTAATTACTTATACCAAGAACAACTTGGTCAATATTTTTGAGTAAATTATTGTATGTGGTCCAACACTGAATTATGAAAAGGAAAGGATTTGAAAGGAATGAGCTAAACGATATTTTTCAAGGATGTCAGTACAAAGGATTTAAATCATAATTACTAAGCTAGAAATGTTTCTGAAGTGAATAGATTCTTGTCTCCATGGTCATGATTTTTTGTGGGTATTTTGTTAAAACAGTCTGTAACAATATAAATCATAGGAAGGCCTAGTTCTTCAGTAGTTGTATGTTTTCTCATATCCCAGTACTTGAGAACACAAATATGCCTTTTTGGATGATAGAAGGGACTGAAAAGAAAATGGGTTTTAACAGTATGCTAACACTATGATAGAGCTTTGCTTGATGCAAGCCAGATTTAAGAAGAGATGAAACGACATTCCCTAGAGTTTGCTGTCCTTAATTAATCTTTAGGAACACTTTTTGAGAGGGTCAGCTCTGTTATTCCACAAAGAAGATGGATCTTCACATATAGATGCACATGACAAAGACACAGATCCCTTTTTTATATATCCGGTGTTGATGCAATTTTGCTATAGTTATTATGAAATGTGAAAATCAAGGTACTACATGCCCTTAAAATCCTGCACTTGTTTTGGGGGTGTTATTTTGGTTGCATGTAAGTTCTACTGGGAATTGTTCCTCTCAAACACAAGCTGGCAGTCTGCTTCTGGGTATACAAAGACATTCACCTCACTCTTGGCTTTCCAGTTAACTTTTCAAATCCCTGCTGAGAATACTTTGCCTTTGGCACTGTCTCACCAAACAGAGGGGGCATGGATAC
Organism: Azemiops feae; assembly: GCA_023970755.1. Classification (NCBI taxonomy): domain Eukaryota; kingdom Metazoa; phylum Chordata; class Lepidosauria; order Squamata; family Viperidae; genus Azemiops; species Azemiops feae. The sequence goes on from JALGBA010000234.1 coordinate 189,633, forward strand.
ATCCTAGGCTTATGATGATGTTTGGGTTATCATTTGTTTGTTTTAGCAATGAGCTTCCATTTACAATGCTTTAGCACTTTCTCATTTCCAGCTAGGTTATCAGTAAAAGTGTGCTAATGCTAAAAATGAAGAGAAATGCTGTTGTTTTAAGTTCACACATGTGGCTTTTCTGTCTGTTGGAGAAAATTAAATAAAGTTGAAAGAATCCTGAATGGGGCATTTAAAAGGAAATGTGACAGCTGTTCAAGAATCGTGTAGGCATCTTTCGCCTTCTTGTTTTTCTCTCATTTTCCATCTACCTGCGCTCTTTGTTTGAAAAGCATCAGAAAAGTAAGTTTATAGCTATGCATGTTTTTCCCCAGAGATCTCTCATGCAAGACTGATCCCCCCATAGGATAACAACAAATCTATCTATCTATCTATCTATCTATCTATCTATCTATCTATCTATCTATCTATCTATCTATCTATCTATCTATCTATCTATCTATCTATCTATCTATCTATCTATCTATCTATCTATATCTATATCTATCTATATCTATATCTATCTATCTATCTATCTATCTATCTATCTACCTACCTACCTACCTACCTACCTACATCTATCTATCTATCTATCTATCTATCTATCTATCTATCTATCTATCTATCTATCTATCTATCTATCTATCATCTATCTATCTATCTATCATCTATCTATCTATATATCTATCTATCTATCTATCTATCTATCTATCGATCGATCGATCGATCGATCTATCTATCTATCTATCTATCTATCTATCTATCTATCTATCTATCTATCTATCTATCTATCTATCTATCTATCTATCTATCTATCTATATCTATATCTATCTATATATCTATCTATCTATCTATCTATCTATCTATCTATCTACCTACCTACCTACCTACCTACCTACATCTATCTATCTATCTATCTATCTATCTATCTATCTATCTATCTATCTATCTATCTATCTATCTATCTATCTATCTATCTATCTATCTTAGAATTTTCTGCCAACAAAAAGGTTCTAGAAATCTGGTAGATGATTTCTCCAGAGGAAAGAGGAATTCTCCAGCCCTTTCCCAAAATCAGGGCTTCTCCCTAGCAGTGACTGCAACTCAATGCTCCTGAAAAGCTCAATGCAAAGAGATCTCGCCAGTATCTTCCCCTGGGATTTAACTAAAGTGGGAAGCCAGGCAGGTTGCAAGCCACTGGAGAAAGAATTGTACAGTGAAGACAGGATAGTTGCACACTTTCTTTGGCTACCTTGTAATTGGTACAAGAATACCACACACCATTTACGAAAACTTGTCTCAAATTTATCTTCTCAAAAGTCTAAAGCAACTTCTTTTTCATCAAACTGAATGAGAATTGTAAAAAGAGGAATGATAAGTTTCTTTGCCTTGCACTAATATATATTTAAACATTCAATAATAGGTATCCAATCACAGCAGTGGCTTTTCCCCCGGTATGATGGTTGATCAGGTTAATTATCAGCAAAACCCCAAAAGGTTTTAGTAAAGATTTTTCTCTTTGGTCTGGTGGGAGCACTTCCTTTTGAATCATTAAAGCAAGCTCACCTTTTAACAGCTGGTGAGGCTGCTTCGGAAGCTGTTCCTTACTGTTTGCACTTGTACATGGATGCATGGACACTTGATTTTTTCTCCCCAGATGAGCAGAGACTAATGGGAACTTTTTCTGAAGCAATTGCATGAGCCTAGAAAATGATGCATCTACTTTAATAGTTAAGAAAACCAGTCTCAGATAAATGCTAGGGCAGTCTGAAGCTCCTCTTTTGAAGGATTTGTACAGCTCTGCCTTTAACCCTTACATGGAACTGCTTTTTTTGTTCTTATTCAGCATCACAAACTGTTACTACTTTCTTTTTTAGTAAATTAGTTAAATGTTTATCCCTACCAGATCAGTAATCATCCATTGAGCATGAAGATTTCATGGTTTAGTGTTTAATAAGTCAAGGCAATTAAGAAAACAAGTGAGGGCAGTATAAATGACATTTTTTCCAAGGAGTAATCACTTCAGAAGTAAACATTGTTTGCAATGGCATTCTCTCAGGCATATCAACTCAAAAGTAAATCATATTGAACTGAGTAAGATAGATAAATATTTGTGGGATTGCAAGCTGAGATAATCAGGCTCCATTCTACCAAAGGGTATGAACATCTCCATTAAATGTCAGGGAAGGCCTTAATTCTCAGATTTCATGGGAACAGGAACAATGTTTGCGCCCAAATTCTGAGATCTCAGCCTAATTCTGTATAGCAAGCATTTTTAGCTAGAAACAGTCCTTTGATTCTGTAATATACTCATGTAAAACAAACTTTTTTTTGGGGGGGGGGAAACCATCCAGAACATAGTTTTAGGTCAAAATAGATTAGTATTGGCAAAACAATGCCTGAATTAAGGTGCTTAGATTTCAGCTTTTTCATTCTACTTATGTATTTATTTTGTACATTCCTGGATACAGGTAGTCCTTGACTTACAACAGTTCATTTAGTGACCATTCAAAGTTACAACGGCACTGAGAAAAGTGACAGGACCATTTTTCACACTTATGACCGTTGCAGCATCCCCATGGTCACATGATCAAAAGTCAGACACTTGACAACTGACTCATATTTATGATAGTTGCAGTGTCCCGGGGTCATATGATCACCTTTTGTGGCTTCTGACAAGCAAAGTGAATGGAGAAGTCAGATTCACTTAACAACCCTGTTATTAACTTAAGAACTGCAGTGATTCACTTAACGGCTGTGTCAAGAAAGGCCACATAAAATCTTTGTGACTAGAAGATCACTTTTTTCAGTGTCACTGTAACTTCAAATGGTCAATAAATGAATGATTGCAAATGAAGAACTACCTGTACTTTGGCAAATATACTGTATTAACCATTCTAACTTTAAGCTACATTTTTGCTTGCTGGAGATCCCAAGATACTTTAATAAAATAGTGGCCTGCAGGAGTAGATAACTTTCTCCTAACTCAAGAGCTAAGATGGCCATCATTTCCTCTGAAATCTGGGACCATTTTTATGCAAATGGAGTAGAAGTTGCTTTAAGACTTTCAGAGAAAGAAATTGGGTCTTCAGTCCCCTACTTCAGGGCTTTTCAACCTGTGGTACGCGTACCCAGGGCTTTTTTTCTCATAGAATGCTCAGAACGGAGTTCCGGCACCTTTTTTGGATGGAACCTTGTAGGGTAGGCAAAGTGGGTTGTATGACATGTGCGAGTTCCGGCACCTTTTCTTTTTACAAAAAAAGCACTGCACGTACCACTTGTGGTACATTAACAAGTGGCAGGTGGTACGCAGCCCTGCCTAGCCAAGTGTAGTGGGGGAGGGAAAGAGCCAGCGCAGGCAAGGACTTACAGTGAGAGAGTCCTCTGGAGCTGCAGTGGCTGGGGAGAGACAAAGGGCCCAGGCTCAGTTCTGGCTCACCCTCCCCCATGGGAAAGAGGGAGGAGATGGAGAGTGGAAGGATTCTTATGTGCTTTTGTGACTTTGAAGTTCTGGGATTTGTGCAATGTGGGCTTTGTGTTCTTAAGGAGTGTTTGGCAATTTCTATTTGGCTGATGGCTGATGGCTGATGTCTCATGTTAGCTTCTATTGCTCTGCTATTGTTAGCTGTAAGTTTTGCTGCAAGGGATTTTGAAGTATTTTTCTCCTGAATGGATTTTGCCTGTAGATTCTTTTACTTATGAATGGAGCCATTTGGGGAGGCTGCCTTAGCTGGCAGCCAATACTTACTACATTTTTTTTTCTTCCTTACTTTCCTTTCTAGCCAGTAGCTAATTCTTAAAGGGAAATGTGCCTTTTTAAGCTAGTTCACTCAGCAGTTTGTCTTTTCTGTTTCTGGAGGCTTTTCCTTGTTTGATGAATATATGGGTTTTTTTTCCAAATTCTTCCTTCAGAAGGAGGTGGGCATGAGAAAGAGGGAGGCAGGGAAGGAGGGAGGAAGGGAAGTCCCGCCTTAGCACTTGGCCACCAGCAGCCCTGCCATTGACTTTACTTGTCAAAAGGTTGCAAAAGGGGATCACGTGACCCTAGGACACTGTGACCATCATAAATATGAATCAGTTGCCAAGCATCCAAATATAAATCACATGACCCTGGGCATGCTGCAATGGTCATAAGTGTGAAAATGGTCATAAGTCATTTCAGTGCAATTGCAACTTTGAACAGGGTGTTTTTTTGGTCATCAGGTTTTTGACACCTTGCTAGGTGGTACTCGAATATTGCCATATCCTAAAAGTGGTACAATCGGTGAAAAGGTTAAAAAACCCTGCTCTAGTTTATGCCTAGTGATATATGTAAAAGATAAGAGGTCTGCTGCTGTTTCCTTGCACTGCTCACTTTTCTCTTCTTCCCAGTAGTTATTTCCTCCTCTTCCACCAAACCAATATGAGAAGAAGACAATGCACTTTTTCCATTTGAAAAAAGAAAGAGAGGGAAGGGTAGCTTTTGAAATAGAATGAGAATGGAAACCAAAGATTGCGTTGCATTGTCCCTCCCATCTACTCCTTGTTTTGCTTCTTTTTGAGTGATTCATTAAAAAGCCAATTATGTTACTAGAGGTGACATGCACCAATTTTTAGTAAAAGGCTAACAAAATTTTACACTAATGTTTTTCTAGGAGTAACAACTACCATGTTACTGTTTTTTTGTGGCAGCATTTCAGTTGGCAAACCTGGTTAATGTGGATAGGAGACAAACATGTCTTATTTAGCTGAAAGAAAGACATTTCTTAACTTTATCATCCCAGAATCCTAAGCAATGCCCTTTTAATAGAGAAGAATCTCAAAAGTTGAAGAATTGAGCCAGAACTTTGAACCTATAACAAAACTCAGCATGTTGGAAATATTCAGAAAAGCTGTCCAAAGCCCAAGCATTCAGGACCCGTATCAAAATCAAGGAATATTCTTGAAGTTACAAGATGTTAGAAGTTACGTTTGAATCAAAATTCTTTTCTCTATCTGAGATAAGATCATCTCTTTTTGATTGCATAAGCAAATGCTTTGTGTCTGCGTAGAAATAAATACAGAGCTGTACAACATTGAAGTGAGATCAAATAGACATTGCTGTGTGCTTTTTATGGAAAACAGGGTTGTTTAAAATTAAGTCAGGTGGTAACATGTCTTCATACGATTAAAAACAACTGTCTGTCATCTAAAATAAAATTGAAATGTTTGTGTAAAAATAAGGATGACAGTACCTCATCAGAGATTGACTACCATTTGATAGGCAATACATGCCTAATGTTTTATGCATTTCCTTTCAGAAGATTGGAAATGCATACTGCATAATGTACAAATAAATACAAAATATATGCCAATTATGTTGGGTCTGATAGGTAAATGTGAATTAGTGACACAGAATAACTACTACTTCATTATAAAATCATTGCTATGTGGTCCACAGTCAGCATATCAGAAAGTTCATATATTCTACAAAACCAAAAAAGTCTATTATATTTCATTTAACTAAATTAATTTTGTACCTGTACCTGCACTTTAGAAAAGTGCAGAACTGAAAGGTGTAGTTTAACTTTTAAATTTGTTGCATTTTTCTTCCTCCCCAAATCTGCAATCTATCCTAAAGCTTTTTCTTAAAACAAATATAGTTAAGCCGTACGATGAGATGAAAGTCACAATAGTAAACCAACTTTACTTTAAATTCATTGAAGTGACTTTTGTACCTGATAAATCTTTGTACCAAATCTAAACCTGCAACTTAGCTGTTGTTTCCTTTTGCTTTTGAAGTATTTATGTAATAGGATCATCTGGCTAACCTGCTGAAGGCAAATCTACCATTTTGCATGTAGCTGAATGGCATGCAAATGTTGATGGCATGCAAATGTTGTCCATTTTAGAAATGCATTAGATGTCCTTTCGTAATGTATACAGAAAGAGAATTTATTGCCATAAAAAAGTAGGTACAGGTAGTTCTTGCTTAATGACCAGTTGTTTAGTGACCATTCAAAGTTATGACTGACCTCTCCAGAGCTACTTACAACCCGATTTCAAAGATACAATGGCCACACACAAACATGTCCCATAATCACATGATCACGTTATGGGCATTTGGCAGTTTGACGTCCATATACAGATGTTTGCAGTGTCCTGCAGTCACATGACCACATTTGGTGTGTTTGCCAATTGCGGAAAACAGGTTTGCTAAATGACCGTGGCATTTGCATAACAACTGTGATGTTCGCTTAATAACCACTTCAAAATGGGTTATAAAATCAGTTACAGTCACATGGTGATCCGCTTAATGACTGTCACAATGTAATTCTGGACTCGATTACGGTCAAAAGTTGAAGACTAGCTGTACATGTACCATATGGGGAAGAACCATATTCCAACGATAGAACATTTTTATGAAGAAGCCTCTGTGTTCAATCTCAGTTACATAAACTATCACTAGCTTCTTCACTGTGTACCCTTTAGATCAGTGTTCTTAACTTTGGCAACTGTATGATATATGTACTTCAGCTTCCAGAGTTCCTCAGCCAGCATGCCTGGGCTGTAAAAATAGATAGATAGAGATGCTGCCTTCTGTGTTTCTATTGGTTTTGAAACCAGGCTGTTATCTGGAGAAGGATGGGTCTTTAGGGTAGCTTTTTCTTGTTTTATGGACTACTTTATCACCTGAAGTTTATTAAGCTCATGCTTATGATTGGTTGTTGGTAGAAATATTACTTGTATATTTAATTCCATTTTTAATTATCTTGTTTTTTTTAATGTTGGATATTTTGTAATTAGAAAAGTAGTTGAAAAATGTTTTGAATGAATAAATAATCTCCAGCCATTAGAGTATATTTAAGCATTTTATACCACTTCTAACTACTTCTCAATTCTCATTCTCTGTAGATTTTCAAATCCTAAATCTGAAAAACATTTTACAGTGAAAGCCAGATAAAAACAATCCATTAAAATAAATTGCAAGAGTTGAAAGCCAGGGAATGTCCATAAAAAAAATATACCTTTAGAGATGAGAATTATAGTCCAACATACACTATCTGAAAAGCATTAGGTTGGTTAAGACATTTGCCCTAAATTTTAAAGAACGGTCATGATAGACAATGCTTCAATGATTCAAAAATGATCCTTTGGGTTCCCATCTATGGGTATGTACATAGCACCTGCCTGCAACCCTTTAAACCAAGTATCTTTTCCAAGGAACACACTCAACAGCAGAGATAGTGTGTGATCCTGAGAAAAGATGCACCTATTTTAAGCAGTTGCAAAGAGATACTACGTATCAGTGTTCATGTGTGCTCCAAAACATATTTTAGTTTTTCAGTCTGAAGCAACAGCATCCATAATAAATCACAATGGGATAAACATGATGGCACATATGCAGTGATGTCATTATAGAGATGCTAAAGTTGTATTGTGACATCTGACACAGATATATAAATTATGGTATGTGATGATTCTATTGCTTGCTTTTCTTTCCCTCTACTGCAGATGGCCATGATCCATGCATTGGCAATATTATTTTGTTAAAGCTCTTATGTAAGCATCCCTTTTAGACTTTGTTACAGCAAAAAAGGACTTTTTTTGAAGGTAATGACCAAGTTATTGACTACCTTCATAAGAAGTGCAGCTTACACCTAGGTTACAATCCCTTCAAGCTCTAAATAAAAGTTTACTTTTGTAAAATTTTCAGAAATGTTTAACTTCAGAAATTCTCTAGCTTCTCTAGTTTCAAATAAATAAATAACATTCAAATTGTGGTAAGTTAGGACAAACTGCTAGCACATGTAATACATATCAAATGTATCTACTACTCAAGACAGGTTTCATTTTGCAAAACTGAACATCTACTAATCCTGTTATTCCCAAAACAGAGTAAAAGGACCAGTACTTTCTGCAGATTGCATTGGCTCCATTCAAACGCACTGTTTGTGAAGTGAATATTTGTGAGGATGAATAGAATAGAATAGAAAAAACTTCTGTTTTCTATTCTTTACAACACCCATCAGAAGAAATGTTTGAAGGGAATTATGTTAAGGGGCCTCAGGCTTTTGTCTATCTGTACATTTTTTGATCTGCCAGCCCATCAGAACAATAACTAAAAGAAAGAAAGAGAAAATGGAAATTTGAAAAATTCTCTCAATAAAAGAGGCAGTTGGATAGTGGCCAGAATATTACTGGTTGTTCCTTTCTGAGCCTATCTACCCTGTGCTTCACAGATGCAATGTGAAGGGAAAGAAGAAATGCACACACAATGCTTCATTATACAAAAGAATGTATGTACTGTATGCTTCCTATAATAAACTGGTTAAAAGAATGTAAGAACCCATGCTCTCCATGCTTTTCCCACTTGTTATTCTTACCAATACAAAATGATTGAAAATTAGTAGCAATAAATAGTTTATTTTCAGTTGCAAGTCAGAGAGTAACTAACCTGTCCAAGGACAGTTTAAAACCCATATGGGATTATATTGTTGCTTGGAAACCCTTCAGTTTACCTGTCCCTGTATTATTTGGTGCTATAAAATTTAGTTAGTGCAGATTTTATACTATAACCTGCCTTTGACTTTGTAATAATCATGTGACAGATATATTGTAAGAGGCTAAATCCTGTAATTATATATTTAATGTCTAAGATAAGGGGTCGTTGGTGCTCTCTGAGCTTGCTTGTTTTCTTGCAGACATTTCATTACCCTAACTAGGTAACATCATCAGTGCTAGTAAGGAGTGCTGTTTGCTGTCAGTTTATATTCTGGCGTCTTGCCTGTCTGTGTGGTTGGGGACAGTCTTAGGGATTCTTTGGTTGGGCTGTTTACTAATGGCCCTTTGGCCGTTTCTTGATTGGGGTATTGCTTTCTTGATTGTTGGTCTGAAATTGACCTTGGACTTTATGCTGATTTGAGTGCTGATTACTGGTGGAGAGATGCTGGAGTCTTTTTCTCTTCCCAACCAAAGAATTCATCAGAATTCCCAGATGAGGTAGAGTTCATCATTGCAGTAAAATATATTTAAAGTCCAATTATATTTGGGGAATAAGGTTGTACTTGGGAACCTTTTTTAGACAGTTGTCATTTGGAAATATTTCTAAACTCTTAAGTGCCATATCTGATCTGGAAGAAACATGTGAAGACTATTCTCCATCTATCATAGCTTCCAGTTAGAGGCTTTGTTGGAATTCTGACAAGCTTCAGAAACAGAGCAGACAGGAGATCTCCATGTGGATTAGCTCCATGAAAATTAGCATTACTGATTACAAGTCCATCAGCCCAATAGGAATTGGCCCAGTAATTTTTGACTGTAATCCTCATCAGTTCTAAGGCCAAGGCCAAGGGATTGCTTCTAGAATCTTCCCCTTTAAGGTTTCTGTTTTTCTTAAAGGGACATTTAAGGAATAAATCTGGTGGGACTGAACAACATCCATATACATGGTTTATGATCGGCAGTAGCAGAATTCTCTCCTTTATATAGAATAGAATAGAATAGAATAGAATAGAATAGAATAGAATAGAATAGAATAGAATAGCTTTATTTGGCCAAGTGTGATTAGACACACAAGGAATTTGTCTTCGGTGCAGAAGCTCTCAGTGTACATATAAAGCAACAGAGTATTAATAATCATAGTCATAATAATAATACCAATAATGGGGTAGTAAAGAAGATAAAGATAATAGTAATACTACTGTCATACAACATAAGTAAATATACACAGATATTAGACAATACTGTGAGAGTTAGGTCATCCCAAAGATGCTTTTTCAAAAGGCAACTGGACTTACTTGTTTTTTCCTTGAAGACGTTTCGCTTCTTATCCAAGAAGCTTCTTCAGTTCTGATGGAATGGTGGAGAATGAAAGGATTTATATTCCTTGCAGTCATCTTCACTCAGTCAGAATTAAAGTACATCTTATATTTCTTTCTAATTTCCAGAGCTGGAGCTGCTGGCTCTTCAAACTATTATCTTCCAGGAATACTGAACATATTGATACTTGATTCTTCCATTGGTTTCTCAGGTTTCAATATTTCTTTTCCTACGTGCAATCACAGTTCTAGTCTGTGGCTATCACAACCGTAAAAATGCAAGTAATCACGTAGAACACAAAGAGATTGAGATCAGGTAGCTGAGTCCAAAGAAAACAAGTACCATAGTTTTAGCAGTATGTGTACTGAATATTGTTTTAATACCAGAGCTTGTCACAGTTGATTTTTGCCTATAGATGTTAGGAGGAGATGAAGGAAAGAGAAAAATAGAAAGTTGAAAAAAGTCAGAAACAGATTTTGCTTGCAGATAGAGGGGGGAAAAAGTAGTGAATGCTATTTTTCTTAGCTTACTATCTATGCATAGTTATCTCCACAGACCATGTTTTATATGACCTGAAGACCACATCTGTTCCACCTGCGCAAACCCAGCTAGAATATAAAAGAAGCAGCAACTATGAAACATCTAAATATTTCAGACTAAGATCTGCAATAATAAACGATTTTGGGATGCAGAATGCAGCTCCATTGATAATTCAAAAGCAGTGACAGATTTCTTTCCAAGCCAAGTCAAGGCATTATAATAAAAACCAGTGCCAATTAAATTACCTGGTTCTGCTGCAAAATAAAGCAGTGCTTGAAGATAAAGAGAAATGGTCAGCCACTAAGATTTTGACGTTGACACTATATGGTGACAGTGCAAAACTAGCATATTCTATTGGCCAGCCAAGGTTGCAGTTTGATTAAGGTGTTAATTAACCAAGAAAAAAACATACCACATACCGGTAGGCTACCCAGCTTTTGTGCTTTTAACATCTGCTTGACCTCCAAAAATTAGCATGTGAAACTATCAACTGCTAATATCTAAACTGTAGATCAAATATAAGTTTAAGACACAGTTATAAAATATAGTTGGAAAGTTGGCACCTTTTTCAGTGCAATACTGTTTTAAAGTCATCTTTAAGAATGTAGAAGCTGTTTGCAAACAGCTAAAGAGGAAAAAAAACCCTTTTTGTAATTCTGGATGTCACTGCAAATGCTTGTACAAGCAATAGTCACAACTAGCTACGTTCAGCAAGGCTTGGTACGGAGAAAATGCTCAAAATGCCATTGAAAGGTGTGAAATGTGGCATTTCAAGTATTGGTAAGCAAAGGAGAGTCTCTGATTCATTATCTACAATGTAAATGCATTTATTAAATAACCAATCCTAAACTAAACTCTCCATTATATATACAAGACTGTGGTTGTTCATATTCTGTGGTATAGTCATCATCTGCCATGACAGAAACATACTGCTGGGAGTAATTAAAAAAAAACAAAGTTGCTCATGCAAATAGTCTGCCTTAACTCACTCCTATATGTAAACTGTGCAGCCTGCAAGCGAATTGCAGTAAGAATCCTTCTCTTGATACCTTTAATGTTCTACCCCTGCCGCTTGACTTTTGGGAAGTTTATATTCATGCTAATAAAGCAATAACATTCTTTAAATGATGGACTAGGAATAGCAATAGCACTTAGACTTATGTACTGCTTCACAGTGCTTTACAGCCCCCTCTAGGAGTTTACAGAGTCACCATATTGCCCCCAACAATCTGGGTCCTCATTTTACTGACCTCTGAAGGATGGAAGGCTGAGTCAACTTTAAGCCGGTGAGAATTGAACTTCTGGCAGTCAGCAGAATTAGCCTTGCAATACTGCATTCTAACCACTGCGCCACCATGGCTCCTACAACTTTTACACAGAATGGAGAAGTTGTGTCAAGACTTAATTCTAGCATTCCACTACCTTAATTCTGTGAATTTTCTCAGAAATTGTTTGCTTAGATCATGTTTCCTCTGTTGTTTTTCTCAAGTAGCCTCCCCACTTTACTTCCCTTTCCTTTGGATCTTTTTTTTCTCAGTCTGCTGAGCTACATTACACCAATTCTATTTCATATGACAGCTTTCTCTTCCTTCACAGAAACTGGAATACTGCTTTGTTCTTTAAGTGATCAAACATTCTCAGCCAATTATACTAGCACAATGAGTTGGTATAAGAGGCTTTACTTCACAACAGTTTCTTCTGCATATTAATATAAATACAGTACATTTGCAGTCATAAAACATAGATCAGTATTTTATAATATCATTAGACAGGATATGCAGGAATGCCAACTTTTTCAAGTGCCAAGAGAAATTGGATGGATAAAAGACCAATAGCAAATACCAGAGGTACAACATAGACTGAGAAGTTGAAAACCATCCTGGCAGATAGGAATGCCAAATAAGTTCTATACCTTTTCCAAAAACAAATGCACTGTCTCTGCAGTTATCAAGAATCAGGTTTGACTCAAGGCTGTCTTTTATCTTTTATTGAACTTTTTTTGATCGAAGTAATAAAATAAGCAAAAGACCACCAATCTGAGTAGTAAGCACTCATTGTTCACAAAACAGCATGTACTTCAGGAATGTTTGCGTAAAACCACACTCATCTCTCAATCCCCTAATATATATTCAGCATACAGGATGAATGAATGAATGAATGAATACATAAGTAAAAAGGCAGTATACAGCATTATTAGACTCATTTGCCAACCTGAAGTCAGTCTGTTTTGCCATGTTCTGTCTGTACATGTTGTGACTTCCTGGCCTGTATATAGTTTCTCATGAGGTATTAGGTATTCTGGGGGTCCCATTTTTCTAAGTATATTCAATTGCTTGATATGATCAACTATCAAAGGCCTTTAAATAATTAAGCACACGGTTATTTTTTAAAATATTCTTTGGCTTTCTCAATTATCCACCATGCATCTGAAATAATGTCTCGTGTTCCTCAGCTTTTTCCAAAACCAGCTTGAACACCTGGCATCTCTTCTTCCAAGATTAGGCTCTAACCTAAGCATTATTTAGCTAGCATGTGAAATCATAGTTCAATAATTTATACCTTCTGTTAAATCTCTTTTTTATATTGGAATATAGATTGATCTATTCCAATCTGCTGGCCACTGTGTTGTTCTCCAGATTTGCTGACATAGCTTAGTTAGAAACATTACTAATTCTTCTTGCCATATTTTGCCATATTTCTATGGGTTTTCTATTTGTTCGTATGGCCTTCCAACTTGGTAATGATGTCCTTTTTAGTAGGTAATATCTTCTCAGGTATCTTGGATGTTGACATCTTCATGTTACAGAATTTCAGTATACTCCTTTCATCTTAGTTTGATCTGCTTTGAACCAGTTACTGTATCAGTCCATTGGCATTCTTTAGCACACAAATTCAATGTTGGAACGTTGAAAGATCAGATATATTTTAAAAGACTTTCCTTGTTTTTCCATGTCTGTTTGTATCTTCAGTGTCTTTACAGATGTTATTGTAGTATTGCTTCTTCTCTCTTCCAACAGTTGTATTCCATGGTTTGTTCTGACATCCTCTTTGCCTTCTTTGTTTCTTAATTCTTGGCAGTTTATTTTTACATTCATCCCTAACAACCTCTTAAGATCATCCCATAATTTCTTCGGTTTCTATCAATAAGGTTGATAGAAAGCAACTCTTCAAAGCAACGCTTGATATTTTTCTCAAAAATGTTTGGTATATGCTCATGGTCATATTGTAAATTGACTGGTTTTCTTCTTCTTTAGCTTAACTAGAACTTGCCCATAAGCAACACCTGACTCTGTTCTTGATGGTGTAATTAAGTTCTTCTATTACTTTTAGCAATAATATAGACAATTTGATTTCTGTATATTCCATTTGCTGATGTCCATTTATAGAGGCATTGTTTTGAATTATATAGGAGATAGGAAAGATGTATCAACAGTCATGAAGTGACTTAGCATTTACTTAGGCAGGAAAAAACCCAACTCTATATTGACAATAACATAGTCAGTCTGGCTCAGCCTTAACTCTCCTGCCTCTCTTTGGTTGTTAATCCTGATCTACATTCCTTTCTATTTTAAGATAAAGTGACCCTTTCCCATACTTTGCAAAATGCAGAAGGCTTATTATCAGCCTTCTGCCTCATTACTCAGGCCATTTGAAACTGAATTAAAGTATCAAAGAGCATCCTGAATCACAACAACTTTCTTAGTCCTATGCAATTTTCTACTGACATAAGAAACATGATTTATACATAAGCATTAAAGTCCTAACTACAAAAACTTTTAAAGAATTTTAATTTTTAAACCCACACAAATATTTCATTATTCCTTTGATATAAGATTAATTTGGGCTGTATGGAAAATGCAAAAGGTGCAGTGGAATCATTTTAATATTCCACAATATCTGGCCTGTGGGCCAGCAGTTTGACACCCCTGCTATAAGAGATAGAATGCTGATGTCATATGCCTTTTGTTGCCATACGACAACAACAGTATGTATTAGCAGGATGCTTGTATTTGGCATCTTCACAAGAGTATAATATGCAGACACCAAGCCCAAATAAAATCACACAACTTCACCAGTCACTCAGTGTATCTGACTAGATCAAGTGTAGTTTAGTAAAATAAGGGATACAGTCTGAATCCACTATAAATTTTATGAGAGCTTAATTTATGATCTTAGTCAAGTCCAGACTTACAGACAGATCTTCCTCCATCTTCCATTCAGGATTTTTGATAGCAACTTTATATTTAGTTAACAAGTATATTTTGAACAGAATTTTATTTTTTCTCCAATCAATATCTCTTTCATTATAGTTTGTTTCTCCTATCTCTGTTAGCTTGTTAAACTTACTCTGTATTTGAGCTGGGGAGGCTCGAATCCATAAACCATTTAATGTGCACAAATCCCATTTATTTCAGCAAAGCATCTTTCATCAAAGCTCTGATAACTAGTAAGGAAAGCCAATTACTTCTTTGCAAACTTCAGAATCAGAAATCATTCTTTCTCTATTTAAACTGCTAAAATACAATGTTTATATCAGATACATATCTCTTTGCTTTGATATTTTTCCTTTGGCTTTTTGTCTGAATGGATTATTCTAACCAACCCACAGTTAACATATAGTTACCATTTATTAAGATATTAACAAGTAATTGCTTTTTGCATCTTCAGGTTCAGAATTTCATTTGCAAAAATAATACAACTAGAATGTATATTTTATTCAACAGAAGGTCCTTTTTGCTTTTCATATAAAGAATACTAAATGTATAATTCCAGACTAAACGTTGTTAGGGTCATTTGGGAAAACACTAATTAAGTTACATAGTTCAGTAGGAACAAAGGCTCTGCATGTATAGTTTTAATCCTCAGCATCTAGGATATGTTTGTGTGTAATATGCTTTTCTGCTTACATTCCATTCAGAGCAGATAAAATTATTAGCTTAATCATAAAATGCAGTAATATTCCCAAAGAGATAAAATAGATGGTATAAGAAAAGAGAGAAAGCAGATAAAATATGACAGACATAGAATTAAATGAGATTCCTAGTGGAAAGAACTCTACAAGTGTTTTGATAAGTCTCCCAAAGCAGTTGAGTGCCAACAATGTATGTAAGAAGGAAGGAAGGAAGGAAGGAAGGAAGGAAGGAAGGAAGGAAGGAAGGAAGGAAGGAAGGAAGGAAGGAAGGAAGGAAGGAAGGAAGGAAGTGACTGCAGAAGTCAGGGTTGTTTTTATGACAATTGATACTTGGCTGATGGGGATTAGGGACTTGAAAATAGCCATTTCATCAACATAGTAATTGATTAGGAAAGACTAATTTAAGCAGGACCATCCAATCAGTAAACTTAAATCTTAGGTTAAAATTGAAATGCAAACTACTTCAGACCACACTTTCAGTTGCAATTCAAAGATTTCTCCTTGAGACAATGAGCAAGATCACCATTTAAAGATTTAGGAGAAGAATGCCCTTCAAAAACAAAACACAAATGGCAAAGCCAGTTAAACAAGCACAGTTAAATAGCTACCTTAGATGACAGATATTGCCAGATACATGGCAACAAAAATGTTGTTGTTGTTGTTAGTTGCGAAGTCATGTCCGACCCATCGCAACCCCATGGACAACATTCCTCCAGGCCTTCCTGTCCTCTACCATCTTCTGGAGTCCATTTAAGCTCACGCCTACTGCTTCAGTGACTCCATCCAGCCACCTCATTCTCTGTCATCCCCTTTTTCTATTGCCCTCAATCTTTCCCAGCATTAGGCTCTTCTCCAGTGAGTCCTTCCTTCTCATTAGGTGGCCAAAGTACTTGAGTTTCAACTTCAGGATCTGGCCTTCTAAAGAGCAGTCAGGGTTGATCTCCTCTAGGACTGACCAGTTTGATCGCCTTGCAGTCCAAGGGACTCGCAGGAGTCTTCTCCAGCACCATAGTTCAAAGGCCTCAATTCTTTTGCGCTCAGCCTTTCTTATGGTCCAGCTTTCATAGCCATACATTGCAACTGGGAAAAACATGGCCTTGACTATACGTACTTTTATGCTGTGGAGGAAACAGAACCATTAGTTCCAATCAGCTTGCTCTATCTTTCAAAATTAGCTTGCTGTTTTCAGATCTGGTAAAGGTCATTGTCCCATCATAAGCACTGATGTAAATTTCATCTGATAGTCCAATTGGTTTGTATGAGTGCAATGAATGTGGAGGATGCTATCTTCAGGCGCTCAAGCTGGTTGAGCTAAAACATCATGCTAAAGCATTATATGCTAAATAAAACAGAAAGAGGTGATGATTGGTATTGCAGATTCACAAGATAACCATGAATTATTTGGCTAGTTCATCATATGTTTTCCCTTCTTTTTAGGTGATTGCACATTGCCCCTTTGTAGATTGCTTAAAAACAAACCATAATAAACCATAAACAAATTATATGTACCTCCTGGTACATCACACAAACCACAATCTCACCTATGAATTACTGTCATAAAATAAACCATTGTTAATTCTTGGCCCCTTCCCCATTTGCAAATCTATCTCATCCTTAAACAAACCATTGTATGTCTTAGAAATAATAAGCAGTATCTCAAGACAATCTTGCCAGATTATGTGCTCCCTTGGTCTTAATTAATAATAAGCAGTTCTGCATAGTTGGCATATTTATTCTACTGTACTTAGCAGACCCATAACACTAGCTGTCTGACTACTTTACTCATAACTGCAACTGTAGATCTCAGGTTGTAAATAATAAAAACATCACAAAATATTAATGCTAAAACAGAATTGAAAATGTTAGTTTTAAATTAAGAGGACTAGCCTAAAAGATTTCAATTGGAAGTGACATTTGGCCATTAAAGAAGATCCTAGGGTTTAGGTAGCAATATATGAGAAAAGGAGCCCTTTCACATGGCTTGGTTAGTACCTTTAATAGAAAAAGACCAGTTAAATTGGGTGTGTAAATGGATTAGGAGACAGTACAGTTAACAAAGTACTATCAAAATGTCTAGACTCAAGTTTAATCTTGTAGGTCAAATACTGGACAAAGTTCAGTTTCTGCACTGTTTATTCTTTATTCTTATGCAAAAAATCAATCTTCTAAATGGGGGATTAGAACATGGAAAAACAGACTTTTTCAGTGCCAATAAATTTGCCAAAGTGGGCTTCAATCACAAAAGTCGTAGAGGTTTAAAGATAAAAGTACATCATTTAATGTCTCTAGGGGGCAAACTAGACATTTTAGGAGAATGTGACTTTAACCTATCTTACAGTGCTATCATTAACATTAGATTCATACATTGTGCTAAATTGCCATCAGGACCTTTTCATATTTATTTATGGGAGAAGCAACATTCAAACCCATTTTGGAAGTGGATCAAATGTCAGCCAAAACTTCTCAGAAAATAGTTTTGGAGAAAATTTCTAACATGTTTTCTTTTTTTATATAAGATATAGAGCTTTCTATATTAGTAAGAATGGCAAAAGGCAACATGGGTAATGTTTTCTATTTCCATTAGTCTGAAGCCCCCTTGGCTCTCCATGCTTCCAACCCCACCCAACCCCCCAAATCCAGAAGATGTCTTCCATTGGGATTTAATTGAAGCTTGGTAAGCTAGAGACCCCATACTTTGGAGTAATTATAGCACAATGGGAGAAAAAAAAGACACGGACACATTTGCACTCTTTTCAGCCACTTAGTAATTAATATAGGAATCTCACCCATGAGAATTTTCCTAACATATTCTTTTCCTTTGAAAAACAGTTTCTTTTCCCCCCCTAAACTGAAAATGAAGAATTAAAAAGCTATTGTAAATGGTATGACACCTTACTAGCTCTTATATTCGTAAGCAACAGCACTTACAGCACTCATGTCTGAATAGTCTGTGTACACTTAGATTCCAAATATACAATTTTGATTTCTAAAATTACAAGCAACCAAATTCTGAAAAAAAAGATTCCACCACTGAATATAGTAATACTACAAACCCACATTCACATTATTTTCTCCCCTGCACCACCCTTTTTAAGCTTGCAGTGTGTAACTATTATTGAAGCTGAATATCTCTCCTCCTAATATGAATTTGGTGCAAGTGGGCTGTATTTCTTTAAGCCATATTCATTCAGTCCTCCTCCCTCCTCCTTTTTTTCTTTTGAATCACCCATTTTTGGGAAAGATGAGTATTTCCATTCTTAGAACATTCTTATTCATAAACCAGAATTAGAACATATGAATATAAAAACAATCTCTTGGGGAGAAAATAGCTCGGCAATTACTCGAAGCTAGCAAATTGTGCTGACAAGCCTCAATTAAAGGCCAATGCAAGTCCTAATAAAAAGAAGTTATTCATTTAACTCCATAGATATGGTTGCAGTATCCTTTGAAGAAGAACCATTTAATAAGTTTAGTCTATGGACTCTAATCTGCCTTGTAAAGCATTATCGCCATCGCAGTAGATACTGGCAGTTCTTCCACAAGAGATTTCAAAGCACAGCACAATGCTGGAGGACTGTCAGCGTTTCCCAAGTTGTGTGTTCCCTTCATTTGTCAGATCATAATAACTAAAGTGGGAAAGGGGGTCCCTGATTCAATTCTTGGTGATTTGACAGGCTGTCCCTGTATCATCTTTTTCCTCATGCTTTCATGCTGCATCCACAAGTGAGTCACCACACTGTCCCTTGTCCCCAAATGACTTTGCCAACATTTTCTTCAAATGACAGCATCTGTCCTTTTGGCTTATCTAAAATGAACAAGACCTATACTTAGGCAAACCCATGCAGAGGTATTCTCAAATTAGTATGCTCTAGGGATGATCCAGCCAAAGGCACATTTGTTCCCTAATTGTCATACTGTAGACTGATTTATACATCATCTAGTGTTGCTTTAGTTTTGTTCAAGGCCAGCAACCCACATGCAGAAGAATATTGTTTTAACAATGTACACTTGACGGGTGCAATATATGCTGGATTTACATCCCAGCCCTGTATAGTCAGCATGGTTGGTACAATCTTTCTTGATTTTACAGTTTAGTCAAGATAGATTTACAGTGTTTTAAAAATCCAAATAATTATCAGCATCTGAACATGCTTTATACTAAATTTTCAGTACTTTTTAATAAACAGTGAAAGAATATCACTAAGGTTGACATAAATTATGTTGTAAGGAGTCTGGAATAAAATTTGGAATATTTCTTATTAACAGATCAAGAGTATTAAAGAATACTCTTAAATACATTGCTAATGACCTTAAGATGAAACTAGTTCAAGGCAAGATTATTTTTCATGTTTACTGGACACCACAAGAATATTCAAAAAAGGCTGACTATTAAGGAAATTGGATTAGTGAGGTGCACAATGGGTTATTTGGTGTTCTGCAAAGACAAAGAGGATTATCAAGTATCCTGTGTTAACCCACAAGTGCAAACCTCTAGATGCCCAGGTTTAATACACAGGGGCTCTGCTCCCGCAGCAGGTTTAACTGGGTCAATGACAGGGCTAGTCTATTGTGGGAATATGAAAAAGAAATCAATTAGTTAACCTGTAGGAGGTCAAACTTAATCCAAAATAGATTTAATCACACATAAGGTTCAACTCCACTTAGCCTTGTTGTTAAAAGCTCAGTCAATTGACCTATTTTAAAAGTTGGTCCTCCAAGAAAAACAGCTGAAAGAAGAGGAAAAAAAGAAAATTGCCAGGATTAGATCCAAAGACACCAATCGATCAATCAATCAATCAATAATCAGAATATCCTCCTAAGACTTGATTGGATGCAAACTGAATCTACTATTATCTTCCAGGCCAGTGGAGGTGAGGCCAATGATAAACCCTTGTACTTTTAGTGCAGGGCACCTATATTGCACATGGCAGATATTTTCCATTTTGTAACATTTAGCCTGAGGGGGAGGAAAGTGGTTTTCCTCTCTTTTCCTAATTGTGCTATAGTGCAGCCTACAGTGCAGTATGGATGTTTTCCTGCTTCAAAATGACTGGAAATTGCATATTACAATTTAAGTCTTTTTAGGAGGAAACGTAAAAGGAGCAGAACAAAAAAGTTTTCAGATTTAGATACTCGAAAAGAAAATTTTGAAGATGGAACGAAAAATGAGCTACAGGCTTCAAATTTTGGAATGGATAGACAATTCTTAGTCTTTGGGGAAATAAAATGGAGACAATAGATTTGCCAAGTATCTCCCTGGACTACTAAAATGAAAATAGAATGAAAATTGTAAAATAGAATGAAAATTGTAAAATAGAATGAAAATTGTAACCAGATTTTTTGAGAAGGGTTAGAAAAAAGTGAATCATCAAATTAATGTACTTGTTAGGGGGTATGGAATTTAATTATGTTTGTCTTTTAAATTATGCTTGGGCTTGTATTCATATTTATCAGTATTTATTAGTCTATTTTCAGATGATTTGCAATAGATTAACAAAGACTTTGAATAATAGCAATAATATTGGTACTCTTCTACCTTTAGGAACAACAAGAGAGAATTACATGAGATTTCACAAGCTTTCTTTCCAGGACTGAGACTTGTTTCTTCTTTTTTCAGGTGTGATTAGCTTTTGTTTATACACACAAACTTGATTTAATGTTAGAATAAGGACTGTTGATTCCTGCTCCCTGGAAGTTCATCCAAATTGTAAAGGACCTAAAAGAAATTTGACTGTTTACAATATAGCTGAATTAATTATCTCAACATGAATTCTATGGAAAAGACCAGATGAAAACCAAAATAGAAAGTCCAGATTCAGATAGAGGAATATTTTAAGAGGATTCCTTTTTATAAAATATGGAAAAACTTATCAGATTTGCAAATTTGATGGTGGATATTTTCCAGTTTTCCACCAAACTAAGTAGGATAGACAGTAATATAGAAGGCAGAAGTAAAATTCAAACTGCTCTTCATAGGCTGGTGAAATAGACCGATAATAACAGAATAAATTAAATAAATAATTAAGAATAAATAAAGAGAGAGAGAGAGAGAGAGAGAAAGGAAAAGAAAGAAAGGAAGGAAAGAGAGAGAAAGAAAGAAAGGAAGAAAGAAAGAGAGAAAGAAAGAAAGAAAGAAAAAGAAAGAGAAAGAAAGAAAGAAAGAAAGAAAGAAAGAAAGAAAGAAAGAAAGAAAGAAAGAAAGAAAGAAAGAAAGAAAGAAAGAAAAAGATGTGAAATGATATCAATTGCTTCTCAACCTTTTGGCTAAACCCAGGTGTCAGATGAATGAAACTAAACGTCAGGCATAGAATGAGGAGAGCTCATTTGATTATGGCACATTTGAAAATGATCTTCGAATTATAACTGTTCCCAACTGAATATGAATCGGCAGGTCAATGTGGCTCCCAAAAAGACAAATGCAATTTTAGGCAGCACAGAAATATCATTTTCAACATAATTGTTCGCTACCAGAGTTGCTTTTCATGAGATGGCAGCTGTATAAATTTGATGAATAAATAAAAGTCATGAGGAAAAAAATGATTCCACTATATTTCACATTGATTATTTCCTATCCAGTGTAGGAACATATTTTAAGAAATGTTCCAAGAAAGAGTGGATGATCAGCAAATGTATATCTTAAATGAGAAGAGATAAGGAAACTAGTGGGGGTTTTAAGGAAAAACATGACTAAGGAAGGATATACAGCATGAGCAGCTGAAGGAATATTGTGCAGAAGAAAGTTCAAACCTGTTCTTTATTGTTGTAAAGCATAGAGTACAGAATTGAAATTTGGATTCCTACAAGGAGGTTGGATCTGGTAGCATAATGTCTCCAGAAGATCTTGAAGATGGTCTGGAAATTGTTCCATGCCCTGAATGTAGTGCAATCTGCAGCCAGTGGCAATCTAGGAGTGCTGGATTATGAACATTTGAAAAAGCTGCATTGCTTTCCAAACTCAGTTTGTGTTCATGTATAAAAAACCGATGTAGCTTAGTCCCAAATTCCCTGCATTCTTCTTTGCAGTTACTTGCTCAGCACTCCTGTCCTCACAAGGATAACATTTGCAAGTTATACCATGGATATATTTGGTATCAAAAATAAATTCTGTTTTTTTCCCTCTGGA
The DNA here is from genome assembly GCA_023970755.1 of Azemiops feae. Classification (NCBI taxonomy): domain Eukaryota; kingdom Metazoa; phylum Chordata; class Lepidosauria; order Squamata; family Viperidae; genus Azemiops; species Azemiops feae. Next base: position 212,016 of record JALGBA010000234.1, read on the forward strand.
GATCCCCATTGCATGGAATAAAGTGCCACTGGATAAATAAAAAATGCTTTTCCTCTTCTTAATTAGTTTACATGGGAGCTGAACACCTATGTTTGTTTTACCCAGGCCTTGTTAGGATTTTAGAGGTTTTACCATTTACTATTAATGTTGTTTTATAATTTATGTGCTTTCTACATAGTCTCGGAAGCTTCCTACAGCATATATGTTTTTTTAAAAAATAGTTTTATTAAAATTCACTTCAAGACTACCATCTTTTTTTTCATAAATACTGTGCAGGCTCAGGTATAGATAACATGCAAACCATGTTTGATTCAATCCTTAGTGTCTCTACTAAAAGAAAACTGCAGGCCATCTGAAGAGCCTAACTCAGCTTCATCTAGTTGTATGTATAAATACTATGACTTAAAAATCTAATCTTGACACCTAACCATTCTTTGCTATACAAAGTTATTTTCCTACATATATTATATAGTATAGTATATCCAAACTCTTGATTCCATGCAGTTTTTACATATACCACCCAAAGTAAGTTATACTGAAGTATCTTGGCTACTTTCTGATTCACATTACTCCATAGTTTTCTTGGACTTAGTTTATTAAATAAGGAACAGTTGACTGCCTTTACGTAATATGCCTAGCCATAAATTAGAGTTTACAAGGCAGTGGCTGGATTCACACAATTCTCTAATCTAAATTCCAATAAATCTCATTAGGGTTCAATACCATTGACTGGCAGACTTATATTCTGCTGTAGTCTAGTCCTCATCTTGCATGATGCTGACCACATTATCATACTGGCACTTGATGTCACGCCTGGGATTGATCCTGGAACTTGCTGCATACCAACTAAACTATACCAGTAAATAGTGGCATCTCATGGGGTCCTTGGTACTTTCAGAGCTTGGCTGTATTCTTGCAGACATTTCATTATCAAACTAGATAACATCATCAGTGCAGTGATATCTCATCCTAGCAAAGCTGTTTTAATTACATTATATAATGGTCCCGAGGAAGGAATGAGAAATATACTAGTTTCTACTTGGATTATCTCTCTTTCAGATTCTAATTTAGCTAACTTTCAGATCAATATGGAGTTGATATGTCATTTTAAAAAGATTAATAATCTAAAGCTCATTTCATTCTATAACTGTGTGTGCCACTTGGCAAGATGATGTTGAGGATGTTTGATATCCTCAAAATAGGCTCAAAACAGCATACAATCCATTCTGGTTAGACCAAGGTTTATCTAGTACAGCATTGACTTCCCCTAGCATTCAGCTAGTACAATTGCAGCCTTTTACTTGTGTTTTCTTGCAAATAGTATTCAGGCAATAAGATCTAGTCTTATTCTGGTATTCAGATGAGCTGCAAAGGAAAAATAGAGACTTGAGTGTTGCCGGAGGCATATTCATTCATTCCTCTGCTCATCATAAATGCTTTACTGCATTTTGCTTGGAATTTCATAAGGCTATGGTAAGGGTGTTTTTGTTTCTTGCCTCACATATAACTATGACTGAGAATCATCCAATAGACTTGTTTGAAGTTCTGCACAGTCTAGTAAATACATATTGTCTTATTTCCCAAGCAGAGACATCTGTTCAATGACTTCTTTTCTTCTAAAATCAGTTAGATTAAAGCCCTTCAACTTGGTTTACAGATTTATCCTTGAAGGAGTGCTTCCTTGGGTTGTTTCAAACAAGTTTTATGGGCAAAACTGGAAGGGGTTCTGCATTTCTCAAATTAATCTCTTGTGTGTTAACCGATCTTGGCTGCTTTAACCTGCTGGGAGATGATTATTTCACTCTTTAAAGCAAACAGGGCCTCACTGATTTAAAGTTGCTAGTGGGTAGCTCCTGCTCAAATCTTTTTATTCCTCTGTTCCTTCTAATTACTGGACAAATTCTAATTTCCTACTTTTAGGGAAGTTAATTGAGAAAGAAGTGCTTGAGCAGATCTTGGAATCAATATCAAGCTGAGTTTATGCTTGAGTACAATATGGAGAATGCACTCACCACTGTTTGCGATTATCTCCTTTTGGTGATCAACAGTGGGCCTTTCCATCCATCCTGCTTCTGTTGTTAGATCTACCAGTGAGTCCCAAAGGTGCTTTTTCAAAAGGCAACTGAACTTTGTTTTTCCTTGAAGACATTTCACTTCTCATCCAAGAAGCTTCTTCAGTCAGAAAAAGCAAAGTCCAGTTGCTTTTTGAAAAAGCACCTTTGGGACAATCATGACCTGGATGACTAAGAATCTCCATAGACATCTATCAGTGGGGTTCAATCTGTTGATCATTAGTGTTGGTGCAGAGGCTCTGGTCCTTGGCATGATCCCAGTTCAGTTTGAAGCCCTAGACCACTTAATAGCAATGGATAATGTTTCCATTGTTCTGAAATCCACACGAGCTCACATCTCTAGTTTCATGTTCAAGGTATACCTGAACCTATTAGGAGAACTGTTTAATTGTAATGGGTTGCAGTGTCATATACGTGCAGTTAGTACCCAGGTGTATATCTTACTTGGTTCAGATTGGGTAGAGCTAGGTCTAGGTCTGGTTAATATTGAGTTGCCTAGAATTTGATTCTAATAAGATTAAAATATTGTAAAATTAGACAGGGGAAAGGATCTAGAGAATAGACATAAGAGATAGTATGTGATTCTCAAGAATCGAACCAAAAATCATAGCAAAGGGCCAAGACCTGAGTGTCATTTTAGGCCTCTTATTCTGTCATCTCAAATAAGTGCTACAAATTGGAACTGCTTTTCACAGCTGATGGAGTTTAGTCAGATCTGCTTTTTTCCCCCCTCAGATATTCATCTTACTATGCCAGTGCATGCTCTGGTAGTTTCCATGTTGGACTACTGTGATCAGCTCTGTGTGTGGCATCCTTGATGCAAATTCAGCAAATTCAGGCAATGGAAAACAAAGCAGTGCAGTGGCTTTAGGAAATATCAACTCTCTGTTCTCTCTACATTGTGTTTCAAGAGCATTATTGACTATCACTGGCCTGAAAGGTATACTTCAAAGCTTTGCCAAAGCTTTGTCTAAGTGGCTTGGGACTAGCATATTTTATTGATTACTTAAGCCCCATTTTTTTCTCTATGTAGCCTTAGTTACCGTATATCTTATGGTAATAAATACCATAACTCAATGATGTGTTATGTGAAGTGTTCCAAAATCTCCCCATATATAACTAATTTGGAATATTCCAAAGTTCCTTCTTAATTATTTTCTATATACATAATTCAATATATTTCTACCCTGCCTTCAACAACTTGTCTTTTTCTAAACTTAAAATGGCACAAGTATTGTAATGTATATTTTATTATTCCACATAATTCCAGCCCCTAGATTAGGGCTAATCAGTCAACATCATCATTGAGGTCTCCAATACTGATTCATTCGTAATGTGTGCTTTTAGCTTTATCAGCTATGTGAATCTATCATAGTAATTTATAAACATTGGTTTATTGTTTACAAGTTGTATGTAACCAGTCATTATGTTTTTGTAGTAAACCATGTTTTAAAGAGCCATAACATGAGATGTCCTGATAGAGCACGATTATTTTAAATCACCTTGTACCTTAACATCACAATGCTGGATGCTGAACATCTGTTTATGAATAACACTCATAAAACTGCATCAGTGACTTTGATTATCCAAGTTTGGGATACATAAATATATCTTCAATTTGGAGATGCATAGTGTTATCTTTAGATCTTTTGCCTGATTGCCATATTCTATCATTGTGCTTTTCTATCCTTAAAGAAGCTCAAAGCAGACTTGACTTTCAAAAAAAATAAATATCATAAAAATGAATGAATGAACGAACGAACAAATGAATGAATGCAATTTTCAAAAAATAAAAAGGAGCAATGATTTTTCTGCCTGTTCATCCAGTTATTATTATAATAATAATAATAATAATAATAATAATAATAATAATAATAATAATAATAATAATAATAATAATAATAATAATAATAATAATAATAATAATAATAATAATAATAATAATAATAAAAAATTAAAAAAAAAAGTTGGAAGGGATCTTGGAGGTCATCGAGTCCAACCCCCTGCTCAGGCAGGAAACCCTACACCATTTCGGACAAATGGCTGTCCAGTCTCTTCTTAAAAACCTCCAGGAAACTTATTACCAAGCAGCTGGGTTACTTTGGATTAGGGATTGGATAAACTTGGATAATAAAAGGGTTTTAATGATTGAAGGACATGATTTGCAGGCCGGTTGGCACGCCTTCTTATGGGGAAAATATAAGAAGACACACACATACTGTATTTTTACCGGCACCAGATAAGAGATGCGCTGATTTGGACGTGGGAAAAGGGTTAAAAAGAAACACTATATGAAAATACCAAATTGGGCCTCACCGATGGAGGCAACGATTCACCCAAATACATTGGATAAAAAAAAGATGATAAGGTATGAAGAATTATTAGACAGCCAAGGAAATCTCAAATCAAGGGAAGAATTAAAAGAACAGGGAATAATTATAGATTGGTGGCCATACCTACAGATACAGTCAAAATATAGTAAAGATATGGAAGTATATGGAATAAATCGGGTACCACAGCAATTGGATAAAATATTGATAGGCAAGGAAGGAAACTTTTTAACAAAAACTTATAAATACTTACTAGAGGTAGAATTGGAAGAAGAAATAGTAAAAGGTCCAATGATAGCATGGGCACGAAATGTGGGCCGAAATATAGAATTAGAAGAATGGGAAAGAGTATGGAATAAAAATTGCAAATTAACATTGTCAACTGCATATAAAGAAAATCAATATAAAATGTTTTATAGATGGCATTTAACACTGGCGAGATTGGCTAAGATGTATAAAAATATGAATCCGGATTGTTGGAAGTGCAAAAACAAGGAGGGAACATTCTACCATATGTGGTGGCAATGCCCCAAAGCAAGGATTTATTGGGAACAGATAAGGAGATGGATACAGGAGATAACAAAAGAACAAATTGAACTCAAACCCAAATTATTTCTACTAGGTATAATTAATCCAAAGATAAAAAAACAACTCCAATACATCATTGTACACATAGCAGCGGCACGCATTGCGTATGCGCAGTGTTGGAAATGTGAAAATATACCAACAAACGATATGATTATTCACAAGATACTAGAATGCGCTGAGATGTACAAGCTTACTCTAGAAATACAAGACAAGGAAGCAACAGAATTTTACGAGATATGGAATAAATGTTATGTTTGGTTAGAACAGAGAAACAAAAATGTATGTAAATTAATGTAAATAACTGTAAATAAATGTAAGAGACATATGACACAGTATTGTTAAGGGAAAAAAATGTATTTTATTTGTTGTAAAGTGAAAAAGGGGAAAAAAACAAAATAAAAAAAAACCCTCCAGTGTTGGAGCATTCACCGCTTCTGGAGGCAGGTTGTTCCATTGGTTAATTGTTCTAACTGTCAGGAAGTTTCTCCTTAGTTCTAGGTTGCTTCTCTCCTTGATTAGTTTCCATCCGTTGCTTCTTGTCCTGCCTTCAGGCGCTTTGGAGAATAGCTTGACTCCCTCTTCTTTGTGGCAGCCCCTGAGATATTGGAACACTGCTATCATGTCCCCCCTCGTCCTTCTCTTTGTTAAACTAGACATACCTTCCAGCAACCGTTCCTTATATGTTTTAGCCTCTAGTCCCCTAATCATCTTTGTTGCTCTTCTCTGTACTCTTTCTAGAGTCTCAGCATCTTTTTTACATCATGGTGACCAAAACTGGATTCAGTATTCCAAGTGTGGCCTTACCAAGGCATTGTAAAGTGGTATTAATACTTCACGTGATCTTGATTCTATCCCTCTGTTAATGCAGCCCAGCACTGTGTTGGCTTTTTTGGCAGCTGCAGCACACTGCTGGCTCATATTTAAGTGATTGTCCACTAGGACTCCGAGATCCCTCTCACAGTTACTTCTATTGAGCAAGGTATTTGATCTTACTGGTGTAAAAGTGTAAAGGTGTAAAGCATATTGCTTGCTTGTATTGTGGCAATTCTAAGCAGAATACAAAATAATACAGTCCTGAATGTCTTAGAACAATTAAATAGGAAGTCTTGAGCAAGGAAATGGTAACTTTAATATTAGTCAAGTGAAATACAATAGTGTTGGGGAGCAGCATTATATTGTCTGAATGCCTGTACTAGTCTGGGACTAAAAGACATGTCTTTTCTTCTGTTCATTAACTTCTAAATGATAAGAGACCAAAGCAGAATGGAAAGAGAGAACAGTTTAGATATTCAGTAGACTTTGTTTATGTATTAGCACAATGGAGAGAATAGTATTTGTCTAAAGATTGGAAAGACTAGACAACTAATTGCTCTGTGCTAGCCGAGTACCTTAAGACTGAAGAGGAAGTCATTGCATTGCAAACTCTGCATAGCATAATAAGGAGTGAGATAATGAGAAAGATAGTCATTGGAGAAGTGGCATGTATATTGCTAGATGCAGACAGTTGCTATGTCTAAAATATTCTTGAAGGTATCTCCCATTAAATTTGGAAATGGATATGGAGCAAGTAGATCCTAATTACTGTTGTCTCAGGTCATCGCTTTTATAAAGAATACAAACCAAACACTATTAATTAACAATCAGTGATTTCTTGAGACTGCCTAATTGATTTTATGAAGTTGAACATATTAAAATCTTCTTGTTCTAAAACAGTGATTCATATAGTCCTTTCCAAACTGGGCCTTTCCAGATGTGTTATTTAATTTCCAGCAACTGATCATACTGTTTTGAAATGCTGAGTTCTAATCTAAAATTATTTTGAGGGCATTGGACAGGTTAAGTGTTTGATTTTTCTCCTGATCAGAAGTTAGCTTTGATTCTGAGAACTATATATTAAAAATAAGAATGCAGGAGAACTTCATTCAGACCATTTTATATACAGACAATATACAGATCACAAGTGAAGTATCTTTCAGATTGTGAAAATGTATGTTAGAAATTGAGCAAAACTTTTGGATGCATGCAAAATGCATGCAAAAATGTGTCCCCCAAAACATTTCCACAATTTTTTTTAAAAAAAATGCTGATACAGAAACAAGTTGGTAGGGATATGACTTAACAAAGACTATCATTGTCTAGAAAAAGAATGATCTGGAAATCTCAATGTATCTTTTTAAAAATAATTGAATCAATTGACTTTATTTCCTGGAAACATAATTACATAAGTTTCTGTATTGCTGCTAGATACAATTGGACTAGATTAGATTATATTTTCTGATATACTTACCATCTCAATCTTCATAGTCTCTAGGTAGTTTACACATATTAAAATAGCAATAAAAATTGCATTATAAAACTTCAATAACAAAATTAACTATTATCAAACAGCATTTGTGTATGTATACGTACATACACAAATGCTGTCTGTCAGTGTGTATATAGAAGGGGAGCTGCTTCTGACAATTGGAGTGCCTCCTAACACACCTCCTATACATGGAGTCCCTTAGTAGGTGTTCTCTGGCCATCTGGATTGATGGGCAGAGACTGTTCGGAAAGACAGCTTCTTAGATACCCAGACCCCAAGCCATATAGGTTTTAAATGTAATAACCAGCACCTTACCTTGTACTCAGAAATAAACTGGCAGACAATACAGGTCCTGCAGCAGAGGTATAATATGGTAGTACCAAAATTGGCCAGTGAGCACCTACTAAGAGTCCACTGTATTCTGGACCAGCTGAACTTTCTAGGTGGTCTTGAAGAACAGACCCATATAGAGCAAAATATAGTAATCAAGTTTATAAATAACAAGGGCATAAGTGTCTGTCATCAGAGTATCAACATATACCAGAAGAACAGTGTCATGAAAATCATAATAGAAATGTTTCCAGAAGAAATGGAAGTAACCTGGGAAATTTCTTGTAGCCCATGATTCTGCCACATACACCATATGGTTGCACCAACTCACCTAGCAGTTGCAGGGTCAGTCTCAGAGAAAAAAGGACCATTCCTTCACATATGATAGGATCTGAATGGGCTTCCATCACAACCAGAAATGTGCTCTAAGAACAAAGCATAGTTGCTCATCATGATCCTCTTTACAAATCAGGTGGCTAGCTGGACAAAGAACAAATTGGACCTTATTATTATAAGGAAATATAATAATAATATAAATTGAGGAGTGGGATAGGAGTGGCAATCCTGTGTCAAGAGTTTTGTGTGCTGAATGTTGAGTCTGAATTTACATGAAGACAGATGGAAGTTCTGCTTATAGTCCCACCCCTTTAATGATTCATTTATAGTGACAAACAACTGTTTCAAGTATAAGGAGTATGGATTGTTCTTTTGGGTGAGCAACAATATTTTCAAAACTGTGGTCAAAAGATTTCGATATTGTAGAAATGGAAAATTTCACTGTTTGGATTCCAGAAAAATGTTTAGACTTTGAATCTATTCACATCTAGGCAGAAACTATTTCTGCAATTACAACTGCATACTTTCTAGCCTTTCCAATAAGACAAGACAAGACAAGACAAGACAAGACAAGACAAGACAAGACAAGACAAGACAACCTTTATTGTCATTTTTTTACTGTGGGCACAACGGCACACGTCAAAAATGAAATTTAGTTGCCCGCTCTCAAAGTGAAACATACATGACACACACCTAAAACATACTATATACAACATGTGTATAGACCCACACCCCTACATATACCTAACAAAGAAATATTAAATACTGTCCATCTTGAATATATAACGGAAGGAGGAAGCTTGAGAATTCACAAGGTTAATGCTGTATGGAATGAAACTATGGCTGAATCTGGATGTTCTGCTGCGGATACCACGAAGCCTCCTCCCAGAAGGTAATAAGGAAAACAGGTCGTGAAGAGGATGTGTGGTGTCCCAGATAATCTTTCGGACCCTGCTCAAGCAGCGCTTCTGTGCTATGTCCTGGATGGGAAGGAGGGGACTGCCAATGATCTTTTCGGCCATTCTCACCACTCTCTACACCACCTTCCTATCTGAAGCAGTGATGCTTCCAAACCAGACTGTGATGCTGTATGACAGGATGCTCTCGATCATCCCCCTGTAGAAAGTGGTCAGGACAGGGGAAGGAAGGTGTGCTTTTCTCATGTGACACAGAAAATGCAGGTGCTGCTGTGCCCGCTTTACCAGTTTCTCACTGTTGAGTGACCAAGCCAGCCTACTCGTTAGCTGCACACCCAGGAATTTGATGCTGGTAACCATCTCCACAGGTGAATCATTGATGCACAGAGATGTGTGGCTGTGCCTGCCTTTTCTATTCTATACAAATAGTTGCAGCTACCTCAAACATTTCTGAATGTCATCAAAGGCATGAGCTTGCCTTAGATTTGCTGGCAACTAAGAATATAATTTATGTGAATTAGATCCAGAGAATATTCAGAATGTCGGAAGAAAAGAGTTCTAAAACCATTCAGAAGATCTCCCATTACATATTCATTGAATGTGCTAAATTGAAATAAGATCACTTTTGTCATAGCTAGAAGTTTGGAGTATACAACACAGTTTTATAATCTCCATCCTCATCATCACATACTGTATATAAAGAGCCCTTTCTGAATGTAATTACTAGGAGGAAGGCATGCCTGCTTTTGTATATCTAGCAAGCATTGTAAATACATGAGCAGATTTTTTTTAAGACAAAACTTTTATAGAGGAATGCAGAGATAAACGTTAATCAAGGAATGCAAGAATTGTTGGCAGAATAATTAAGAGAAAGTAGAAGAGAAAGTTAATGATAGCATAATCCTGGAAAGAGTTTACTATGAGAAGTAAACTCAAAATAAGCCACCTTGATTCTGTATACTATAAGAAGGAGGAGAGAGAAACTCTGTCAGATTTTTAAGATTCTGTGATTGATTATGTGTCACCCAGTTAGTGTCAACTCTTAGCAGTCACATTGCTATATTTTCTTCATGATGATATGCCCCTAACCTGGTCCTTCAGACCTTCCAACAGTGTACCCATCACTACTGTAACTGAGTCTGTTCATCTTGTTGGTGAACCTCCTTTCTTCTACTTTTCCCAGCAACAAACTCTTCTCCAGAGAAATGAGGTCTTTGCATAATGTGTCCAAAGTAAGATAATTTGAGCCTGGTCATTTATGAGAATTGAGTTGATCCATTGGTTTGTTCGCTTGGCTGTCCATTGTATTCTCTGGCATCGTTCTGTCCTGATTCTTCAAAATCCTGCTTTCATTTCCATAGAGCAGTATTTCTCAACCTTGGCAACTTTAAGAGGTGTAGATGTCAACTTCAGTTCTGGGAGCTGAAGTCCTCATCTCTTAAAGTTGCCAAGATTGAGAAACACTGCCACAGTATATCACAGGGAATACCATGGCTTGCATAATTCAGAACATTGTAGGTATAGATAAATCACAGCATCTGAATATCTTATCCAAAGTCTTTATGCCTACTCTGCTAAGCACTGGTCTGCAGTTTATTTCTTGACTGCTTTTTCCTTGTCGATGATTTATCCTAAAAATGAAAAGTTATCTACCATTTTAGTATCTTCACAGGCAGCAAGAATAGGGAATTGGCAAAGGTTGTTTGTTTGTTTATATCTCACCTTTATTATTTTTACAAATAACTAGGCAGAAAACACATTCAACACTTTCTTCCTCACAAGAACCCTGTAAGGTAGGTTGGGCTGAGAGAGAGTGACTGGCCCAAAGTCACTCAGCTAACCCATGGCTAACCCATGGTCTCCTGCTTTCAATCATGGTGCTTTAACCACTAGACAAAACTGTGTCTCTTATTTATTTGTTTATAAAATAACACACACACATATACATACATGCATAAAACATACATACATATATAAATACATATATACATACATACTATATATAGCCACTCATCTCAAACTTGTGACTGGTTCTGTCCAGTTTAAAACAAAGGATTTATTTTTATTAGTGTGTTGATCATCCACTTGGTTCACCTGATAAATCCAATGATTTTGGATTAGGTCATCTCCTCACTTTTACTCTGTCTCAAAGGGATACAGTCTTGCTATTACCACCAATTAGGGAAAGGTAAGCAGCCATAGCTTCAGGTCTCCTGAGGTGCCATTATGGAGCAATAATGATAATCCCAGATTGCATTCAGTTCTGTTATTATTTATGAGAAAAGATGTCAGTATAACTTGTGATATATGGCTTTTTCATGCCACAAGAACATACCTTGAAGCCTGTGAACAACTTTTTACTACCCTTCATTGTCTTGATGAACTTTCTGCTTAAGCAGGCAACCTTGCAAATCAGACACATCCGGAAATCGGGAAGTTTGCCAAGTGACAATGTCAACCCAACAAGTTTCCTCCTTCCTCAGAATTCAGAAGGCAGCAATTGCAGTATGTTTATGCACTTCTTTAAAATGTCTGCCTTTATACAGGCCTACTTTTCACATTTTGTCTGTAAATATGTCAATATTTTACTTCTGTAATTGTTTAATTTTGTTTCACGGTTTAAAGTGTCATTTTAATCAGTTTGCCATAGTTTTTTCTGGAATTCTTGTGGTTTTGATCTCAGACCCAGCTTATGATTTCCCCCCCCCCCTCTTTTTATTCACCAAGCATAGCAACATAGGCCTTAGTATCCATTCCATTCCAGGAAGCATTTCTGTACAGTTTGTCTCTTCCTCCTAAAACAGATAAGAGCAACTATAAAAAGCAATCAGTAGCAACTTGAGTTACAGTAGAAGCAAGTACTTAGACATTTTAAAGTGAACTCTTTCTCAACTGGCTAAGTAAAGCTTTCTGCTACTGGTAAACTCTACCCGTTATGTGTTAGCTAAATTCAAATATTGCTACTCTTATGTTCCATCCTTACTTCCTACATAGAGATAAGTAGGGAGTAATTACACCAGCTGGCATTCTCTCTCTGGTGCTTTTCTCTGGTTAGCAAGTTGTAGTTTCTCCTCTGTCTTCAGTTTTCCATGAAAGCTCTTTGCATGGAGTAGATTTGTCTTCCTTCAGAGGGTCTTCAGACCTCTCCCAATCCAATTCTTTGAAATCTTGTCCTGGGGTCTTCGGAAACAACAACTCTTTCATAGCCAATTCTTTCTAGAACCTCTTGGTGTGCTCATCCACTTCCATCTCCTTTTTCTTCTTGTTCCAGGACAAGTCTTCACCTTCTTACTTCTTCTTGCCAGCTCAGTGGTAGCACCCTTTGCCTATTGGAAAGTTATAAGAATCTGTTAGATTGATCTCTCCTCAGCTTCTACTTATCAATTAAAGAAATGTCTATTAAATTTGAAATGGGGAAAACTAGTTAGATAGACAGATCACTGGGTGGCAGGAACAGCATGCTGGTCTAACATAAGCCAAATCTGAGTCAAAGGCTTCTTGATTTGAAGATATAATGGAAGCTGATTGCCTGAAATGTTGTTTTGTTGCCTAACTGTGCAGACCTTTCTATCAACAATAGTAATAGCAAGATGTTGGTATTTTTTTTAATTTCGTTCCAGTTACCAGGCATTTTAGTTCCAGTTACCAAGCATTTTCCAATAGAGGTTCATGACCCTCATATCCTTCCATCCTCTACCTTGCCCATAAACTCATTTCAGTAAGGGAAACCTTGATTTATGCAATATTTTCAAACCATATGGAAGCTTTCTTGTTTTATCTTTAAATATTGTATGAACCTAGCCATTGTAGTTTATAAAGCCTGGTTTATGATTCAAATGCTATTTAATGCCAGCGAATTATATTCAATAAGCCTTAGCTATGCAATCAATGTTGCGCCATGTTGTCTGAACATAATTACACTATGTTTGTATCTACACTTACCAAACTGTATTAGAAATAATAAAAAAAAAAACTACCATCAGCCTGATGCTCTGGGGCTTATACCTAGTTTCTCCTAATATGTCACAAACAATCTTAGCAAACGTGCAGAGAGGCAGCAGGCATTGCCCTTGTCCATGCATTGCTCTGCTCATGTAATTTGCTGCTGCATTGCAGCAATTGTTTGGACTGAACAGCATGATGATCTGGGGACTATGTGATTAGCCCATTCTTACTGTTTATTCTTATTGATTTGTCATTAGTGCAACTTTGCAATGCAGCACTGTGAACAAAGGCATTACTATAATCCCATTGATTCCAATATGCAAGAACTAAATGCATGATTAACTGGTCACTTTAAAAACAGCAGATGTAGGTGTTCGTTATTATCATTTGGCTGAAGCATGCATATAATACCAGAAGCAGTCTGAAGTAATAATCTTGGCAGTAGTTATGGATTAAGTGTTTATTTTGTAAGGAATCCAGCTTTGCAGCAGAGAAATATAAAACTCAGTGTGAATGTAGTGTGGCTTGTAATAAAGGTGAACTTATTCTCCATTTGTACATCCCAAACACCAAGAGGGAGGTAGCAACAGGTATGATAAATCTCATAGTATACAGAAGTAGAAATATTCTGAGAAGGAGTCAGTGGGTTAGAACCATTTTGTCAATTCTACAACAAACATGACTGCAGCCATCTTGCTCGTTCTAGGTTGCCACACAAAAGGGAGGGGGAACAGAGTATCTTTGTTAGTCTAAACAATATTGTGTCCTGTGGGAACCAAGGTCACTCTCTTGCTTGGGAGGAGAGGGTTGGGCGTTCTGATAGAAAGCCCACCACACTGTTCTATTGGATCACGTAGTTATTGCATAGCACTGGGGTGGGAACTTTTACTTTGTAATGGTGTAACTCTTTGGAGGGACTTTCAGACTTGTTTTCACTTTTGACTGTGCTGATATTTTGTATCCAATAAACATGTTCTTTGAGGAAGATTCAAGCCTTAGAGTTCTGATTTATTCGGTTCTATCAATCGGAACCATGACACATTTGTTAAGAACTCCGTGAAGTTCAGTGAACATGATACGATGGTTGGAACTGAATAAATTGAAACCTGGTATGTGATAAGGAATGAAATGGTGACATTTTGACAAGCTGACCAAGTTGGAATCTTAGACAGGAGCACTCCACAGTATTTTCATCCATCTTATTTGTTTAAAATGTTCCAGCATTATAAGTGTGTATGGCATTATAGGAACAACCCCAAAGAACTTAAAATCTAAATGTGCATCTTGGAAGCTTTTTCTTTAATTCCCCTGCCTCTGTCCAGTTCCTCTAGTTGTTCAGATTATGTTAAAGTGATTGGGTTTAAGAAAGGAGAGAAGGATAATGTGAGCATCAGTAGAAATAATGAATTGGATTTAAGGAAAATGGTTCTCACTCTGACTGTATCTACCATTTTCCTTATCCTGCACATTCCATATGATTAATATATAATATTCAGGGCAAGGCGAGATGGGCAAACAAGGCCAATCAATCAATATGGACTTTGCCCCTACCCATAAAGATTGTAGTCCGTATTTAAGTGTGAAGATGATACATGAATGAATGAATGAATGAATGAACGAACCTTTATTATCAAAGTATAACATGTATACAGTGAGATTGGCTGAGCCTCCCTCCGTGCCCCCACCACCACAACTCACAGGGACTACAAACCCCCAACTTATTACACCCTGTGAGCTAATTGCACAGCACGCCGGCCTCTCGGATCTGTCATGCATAAAATTATTATGTCCCATTCAAGAGCCTGACAGCCCATGGATAAAAGCTGTTCTTCAGCCTGTTGGTATGGCTGGCTATGTTTCTGTATCTCCTACCCGATGGTAGGAGAGTAAAGAGGTACCGACCAGGGTGAGAATCATCCCTGAGAATTTTCCTCACTCTACCAAGGCAACGGGCCCTGGCGATGTCATCCAGTGGTGTCAAGGAACAGCCCATGATGTTTTGTGCCATGCTCACTGCTCTCTGTAGTACCTTCCTGTCCGCGGCTTTCAAGCCAGCATACCAAACCACAATACAGTATGTGAGAACGCTTTTGATAGTAGACCGGTAGAAGAGGGCCATGAGCCGTCGTTCTACCCTGTTCTTCCGCAAGACCCTGAGGAAGTGGAGTCTCTGTTGGGCCTTTCTGGCCACCTCGGCTGTGTTAATTTTCCAGGTAAGATATTCACAGAGATAGACTCCCAGGAATTTAAAGGAGGAAACTCTCTCCACACAGGAGAGTATATAGTATGTTTTAAATGTGTGTTATGTATGTGTACATTTTGAGAGAAAGCAATTAAATTTCATTTTTAATGTGTGCCATTGTGCCCACAGGAAAAAATGACAATAAGGGTTATCTAATCTAAACATAACAGCCATGAACCAAGGGTCCCTTTTGTTGAGTATCATGTTTCTAACATGGGGTGGATGGTTATTTTCAAGACATATATAATCAGAAGATGATGGACTTTGAAGGAGAACTAGCAAGAGGAGGGAGAAAGAGACAGGAATACTATAGTTTTCCATGGAGAGATAAGACAGAAATTCTGATTAAGCCCTGAAAAGTGTCATTTCTTCCTCATTCTTCAAATTTTAACCATTTTTTGCAACTTCAGTTAGTTTAGCTTTGTGTTCTCTTCAATATCTCTATATGAAATTGACACTGTTCTAGACTTTTCTTTTTTGTAAATCTTATAGCACCATCTAAGCTTGTCCCTGCTGGTTTCCTTAGTGAAATCCATCTGTCTTTAATACACATAGCCCATTTAAGAAAGCTCCATGTTTAGAGACAAGAACATAAATAAATATCAGGTAATGAGCATCTAGAGTTAAATGACTTTGCTAATTATTCCAGTGTGAGAAGCTGACAGTGTTGTCTTAAAACTACATACAGCTTTGCAACTCATGTTCCATGCAACCATTGGAAGTCAGCCACGTATTTCTTTTCAGACTTTTGGAATTGATTGCATTTCATGGAATTTTATCCAGTTAATCTACTCTGTTTCTCAAAAACTTTTATAAGTTCATGTTTTCCTGCATAGTTCTTGTGGGGAGGATGTTGAGATACATGCTTTGTGACAATTTATTGTTTTATAAAGTAATTGATTTCTTTCCTTGGATCTAGATCAACTTTGTGATTATTTATAATGTTACAGTGAGTCATTACTTTTAGCTTTTTTATTGTAACCATGCATTTTCATTCACAACACATCTACATCTATATCTCTTCTTTTTGACTCTAATAAACCTAAAGCCCCTGTTGTCAGATTAAATTGCTTTTCATTGATTTGGACCATTGATCTGTCCGGTCAAGTAATAATAATAATAAAGTTGGAAGGGACCTTGGAGGTCATCGAGTCCAACCCCCTGCTCAGGCAAGAAACCCTATACCATTTCGGACAAATGGCTGTCCAGTCTCTTCTTTAAAACTTCCAGTGTTGGAGCATTCACCGCTTCTGGAGGCAGGTTGTTCCACTGGTTAATTGTTCTAACTGTCAGGAAGTTTCTCCTCAGTTCCAGGTTGCTTCTCTCCTTGACTAGTTTCCATCCATTACTTCTTGTCCTGCCCTCAGGTGCCTTGGAATAGCTTGACTCCCTCTTCTTTGTGGCAACCCCTGAGATATTGGAATACTGCTATCATGTCACCCCTAGTCCTTCTTTTCATTAAACTAGACATACCCAATTCCAGCAAACGTTCCTGATATGCTTTAGCCTCCAGTCCCCTAATCATCTTTGTTGCCCTTCTCTGCACTCTTTCTAGAGTCTCAACATCTTTTTTACATCGTGGTGACCAAAACTGGATGCAGTATTCCAAGTGTGGCCTTACCAAGGCATTGTAAAGTGGTATTAATACTTCACGTGATCTTGATTCTATCCCTCTGTTAATGCAGCCCAGCACTGTGTTGGCTTTTTTGGCAGCTGCAGCACACTGCTGGCTCATATTTAAGTGATTGTCCACTAGGACTCCGAGATCCCTCTCACAGTTACTACTATTGAGCAAGGTATTGTCTGTGGTAACTGACAAGTGACAATTGCCAGAGAGAGTAAGATATCTTAGGCTAAAACTTGTCCTGAGCTGCTGGAGGAAAGGCAGGATATAAATGGCTGAGTGATATGATTTTGAAAGGTTCTGAGCAGCACAAAAATTGAGCTGGAGGGTTAATGTAATTCATAGTCCATAGATTGCTTACCTATGTTTTAAAGTTGTTTGATGGTGATCTTCCATGCCACTGGATTATAGGATAAATAATCCATTTCATGAATTCAGCAATCCAGATACAATCAGAAATTCTAAATGTAGAGTTCTTTTAGTATCGATGAATTGATCTGTGAATGTTGAGTTTGAATTGAAAACTGCACAACTGCACGAACTACAGAAAATGTGCCACTCCGTGTATGTGTAAAGAGAGATTATAGTCAAATTCAGTTCCCAGAGGAATATATCTGTACTGAAGTACATTACATTAATTACATTAATTTTCAACACTTACAGAAATAATTAATTGTACACCTGAGGTATTGTATATAAAGCTTCGCAAAGTATATTGAACAATTGTTTGTCACTTATTCACACCAACACTCAAAAAAAGCAGGTTAGAAGCAAGAAATTCCTTGTTGTATGAAGTATTGTTAAATTAAACTTGTCCTGTTGAGCAGCAGCTATCATTCTACAGAAGGAGCCCTAGTCAATTCTTTGAAAAGGAATTTCTGAAAAGCACTGTCAAGCCAAGTAATAATTTGCACAGAAAACCACTTGAGCATGAAAAACAGGTTTAGAAAGGATGCTTCTTATCTTTGTTTGTTTTTTTTAAGCAGAAGAAAAGTTCTAGGGGAGAAAAAAGAGGAATACATTTAAAAGTCCTCATGCCTATAAATGATGGAAATGGACCTTAAGTAATATGCATGAAGTAGCAAATATGACATTCTAATTCTTGTAGAAATTGCCTATGCACTATTGAAAAAATTCCCTAAATATTTCTTCTTAAATTTTGGCAGCCCGATAAAGAATATTATTGTAATATAATAAAATACTAAGTTTCTATTGTTTAGTTGACTGGCAGCAATTAAACATTAACACGGTAAGGACAGAACCATAAAAAAAATCAAATTCCAGTATTCATCAAATAATACAATCAGATATTTCATTAAAATATATAACAAATCTAAAATTCAATACTTAAAGGCCTTATAGAACATTGTTTACATTCTCAGTTTTTAATTTATCAAAGAAAATTTATTTGAGCAACATAAAATATTTTGCATCCATCATCTTGAAGGACAAAATGGAGAGAGATTCTCATTGTCTAAGGATTTTACTGCCAGTGTTTGTTTTAAAATTGTCGTGAGCTATGTGCAATGTCAAGAATATTTTCCCCATGCTACTGAAAGTCCCAAGATCAATCTACTCAGTGAGTCTAAGGGTCAATTAACTGAACTGTATATGACAAATAAGAACCTGATTCAATAGTAATGAGAGAAAAGGAACAAACTCTGCAGGCTTAAATGCCACAAAAACGCCACTCTCATTTAAGAGTCAGAAGTGGGAGCCGTGGTATAAACATTCTCTGGGTGGTGCTGAAAAATATTATGAATTGGAATGACTGTCTTTAACCCTGCTGATGTGGAAATTGCCAAGTTTATTTCATGTCCAGGAGAAGATTCTTTCCTAAATATTGCTGCAGCGAAGAAGACATGTAGTTGCATAAAACAGCTTCTGACCTGATTTAAAAGCTATTCTTCTTTGAAGTTGATCACTAAAAAAGTTCATTTCCTAGTGTCTGAATTAGAAGAGGGACAGAAGATGAGAAAGCTTTTGGTGGAAGAGGATATATTTGTCATGCACCGTAATCAAGGTTTCATCTCCAACTTCTCCCTGTAGAGCTGGAGAGATCCTTCTCTGAAGTCCAGAAGTGCTGCATCCGATCACCAAAGATGGACCTTTCTCAACAGGGCAATTCCAGTTGTATTCAAGCTGGGAATTCTGAGAGTTTGCAGTCTTAAGACATCTGGCGAACACCAGGTTGGAGAAGGCTGAAGTCAATACCAATTTAGAAGGTCCAATATTGTGCTAGATGTGAGACAACATTTTTACATTTCCTCAGGCACTATTTTAGAAAGGTACAAGAAGAGCTTTATTAGAAAAACAGATACTGATCCCCATTTGTATGCAGGTAAAGAATGTGAATTTCATCCCTTTTATCATTGTAGACAACTATAGGGATAGAAGGTATGTGGAAATCATTAGCAAAACACAAATTAAGCCTGGGAAGAGAAGAATGCATTAGAAAGAAATTTAAAATGATCCCACTTTGACTTCCTTTGGTATAAAAGAGAGGGAAGGGAAAAAGTTGTCAGGCTTTCAAGATTCTGTAACAATAGATTATATCAATAAAGTAGAGTATTACTTGTGGAAACTGTTTCCTACCTCACAGAGCTGACAATAATGATTTTATTACTGCGATCTTCTTATTCACTTTAAAAAAAGCTTGAAGGATGCCAGATATTTTTTTTTCCACTTTCTACCTGGACCCATAGTACACTACAGGTAGTCCTTGACTTACGACCACAATTGAGCCCAAAATTTCTGTTACTAAGTGAGACATTTGTTAAGTAAATTTTGCCCTATTTTATGACCTTTCTTGCTACAGTTGTTAAGTGAATCACTGTAGTTGTTAAGTTAGTAATACAGTTGTTAAGTGAATCTGGCTTGCCCATTGACTTTGCTTTTCAGAAGGTTGCCAAAGGGGATCACATGACTTTGGGATACAGCAATGGTCATAAGTATGAACCAGTTGCCAAGCATCTACGTTTTGATCACTTGATCATGGGGATGCTACAAAGGTTGTAACTGTGAAAAATGGTCACAACTCACTTTTTCCAGTGCTGTTGTAACTTTGAACAGTCACTAAATGATCTATTGTAAGTTGAAGACTACCTGTATACATGGTAAACACACACACACACACACATACCGGTCCTCCAAAATTACCCAGAGCTGTGTCATTGAATTTCAGGAAACTATTAGATTTTATCAGCATGATTTTCAGCTTTTTAAAAAAAGGAGATACCTCATTCTTAAAAGAGGGGCAGAAGATCATGACTACAATTATTTTGGCTTCTGGCAAATGGAAAAATAGCAAGAGAAGAAAAGGCTTTCTGGCCATGAAAAGGGCTAACTACCCCTGGTCTTCAGGTATGATTGTGATGTAGAATTTAAGAGGGCTTGGATTTAAATCCTACATTAGCCATACCTAATGGAAAGATGATGTTTAGACTGTAACCCCAACATACTTTGTGCTGCAGTCAGTGAGGCAGCAAGAAAGTGTGCCAGTTGAGATGTGCAGTCTGTATTTCTGACTTTTTTTCTCTCTGCAAAGCAGAATGTGAGTTCTGTTGGCAAGAGGAGGGAGAGGAAAGAGGCAGGATGGGAAAAACCTTTTTTGATGACAGTTTCCAGCAGGTGGTCTCAGATGCCATTGAGCAAACCCTTGAAGAGATGCATAGAAGGACAACCCATGAGTAAGAGGTTAAAGAACCTCACATGGGTGCACAGTCCAAGAGAGTTAGAACTTTTCAGTTTAGAATTAAAATCTAGAAATGGGAGAAATGACTTATAAATATCTGCATGATAGTATAGAGCTGAGCATCTAATATTTGTAGGTCCATGGCAACATTTTAAAAGGTCACATCTCTGATGTCACCAGAGAGGGGATCCATTTTGAATTCAACTTTGGGAGATTGTGATGGCAACGTAGGGGAAAATTGGATGCCTTAGACCTTGCAACATGTGAAATATTAAGGGGTTCAATGTTTTAAAAAATGTTTGTTCTAGTGGTTAAAGTATGAGGGTAGAAACAGGAGACTGTGAGTTCTAGTCCCACTTTAGGCATGAAACCCAACTGGGTGACCTTGAGCCAGTCACTCTCTCTCAGCCCAATATACCTTGCAGGCTTGTTGTAAGGAAAATAGGAGGAGGAAGGAGTTTTAGGTATGTTCACCATCTTGAGTTATGCTTCCTTCAAGACATTATATACTTTTTGAACTGTGGCAACCAGAATACATACAGAATTTCAACTGTGCCTGCACTGTATTAGAGCTGAACTAGTAATCTGGCATGAACTAAAATATGTAGAAGTGGAACATTAGAAATTCTGCTGGTGCACTTTGTTAATAGAATACATTGTCCCTAAAAGACTATGCTTACACTTGCCCAACATGATTAATCTGATGACCAAATGACAATATTTTCACACAATACTTTGAACCCCAAATTAATCAAAGGAGGAGAGGTTTTTTTAAATGATAAGCTAAGCATCAGAAGACATCAGTACATTAATACTAACCAAACTTTAGTATCTTATGCAAATACAATTACCTAGTCTTTAGCAGATGTGGTCATACTTGTATGAATACAAACTGTACACCATGAGGAGCCACAAAAAATCTCTTCTAATTCCCTAATGTCAAGGAGAAACAACCTAGTACATTTTGAATGGCTTGGATTTCAAGTTTCATCTACTCTGGCCAGTATGGTCCAGTTGAGACCAGTGATTTTCAGATTACCTGGAAGTTACCAAGATGTCTAAACCTGAATTATCTTATAAATATATGCCTTCAATTTTAAAGAATGGGGTATTAGTTCTATGCACTTTTGTTAACAGAAACCAAACTTGCAATTTTGTAACTTCAGCATTGTGTTGCATCAGCCTGATCCTATGGCAAATGATATAGTATCTGTTATTCATCTGCCTTCATAGCCTATTCTCTGGAATAAGTATTTCAGCTTGGATCATTTTGTTTCTTTAGCTTTTACATGTTTCTAATACATTTAAGGGGCACGTTAGATGAGCATGGATATTATATCTGTCTTGTCAGGAGCAGAGGACAATTTCCCTCAAGTGCTACTGTACATATGTCTGCCAGCTATTAGGAAGCAATGAAAAAGCTAAGAGCTATCAGCTGAACACCACACATCCTTGGATTAGCATCTGATAAATCAGTGGTTTTTTCATGGTCTGCTTACAAAAATTTACTGATGATGTTTCACAATGATCTTACATAGGTGTGGATGCTGTTGGAACTGCATTTAATAAACGCCCATGCATTTGTTCCTTTCTCTTTTTCCTCCTCCCTGATAAACATTTTAGTTTACTTCTTACTCATTGAAGAGGCACTAACTGTTCCACGATATATTCATACAATCTGGATAAAATTGCCAAGGGGTAGATGGATGAAGTTTGTGCCATCAAGTGAGTGTCTATCTTAGAAGCCACACAGATAAATCTTCCCCAGAATGCTGTATCTGCAGCTTGGCCCTTCAGGCCTTCCAACATTGCCATTGTAATTAAATCAATCCACCTTGATGATGATTCTTCTGTTCTTCTCTTTTGTTCCACCTTCCCAGCATTATAGACTGAATGAGAGAGCCAGAATACATCCAAAAATATGATAATTTGAGCTGGTGAAATTTCAGCATTTCTGATAAAGTCTATGCAGTGGAGACACTGGACAAAGAGAACCACCTTTGTGGCCTTTTGTTCATTGAGTTGCTTTTCGTTCAGAAAAACCGGGAACTGCTGGTTAATTCACTGAAGTACAGAGGGAAACTTCTCCTCTGCTATCCTATGTTTTATTGATGTTTTAATTTTATTTGATTGATGCACTCTTCTTAATGATGCTTCCCATTTAAAAGGTAGAAAGAATTATAACTGCTTACATTTATTCCATGCTTCTGCCCCCATATACCAAGGTCTTTTCTGTTTCCATTCTATTTCAGAAATGATGGATGGATGGATGGATGGATGGATGGATGGATGGATGGATGGATGGATGGATGGATGGATAGATAGATTAGATAGATAGATAGATAGATAGATAGATAGATAGATAGATAGATAGATAGATAGATAGATAGATAGATAGATAGATAGATAGATAGATAGATGTAGTCCTCAACTTACCACAGTTCACTTAGTGACCATTTGAAGTTACAACGATACTGAAAAGTGATTTATGACCATTTTTCACACTTACGATCATTGTAGCATCCCCATAGTCACATGATCAGAGTTCAGATGCTTGGCAACTGACTCATGTTTATGACCGTTGCAGTGTCCCAGAGTAATGTGATCACCTTTTGCAACCTTATGACAAGCAAAGTCAATGGGGAAGCCAGATTCAATTAACCCCACTTAACAATGGGGAAGTCAAAATCACGTAACAACCTTAACAAGTTGTTACTGACAATTGCAGTAACAAGTGTGGCAGGAAAGATCATAAAATGGGGCAAAACTCACAAATGTCTCACTTAGCAAAAGAAATTTGGGGCTTAATTGTAGTAGCAAGTTGAGGACTACTTGTGTGTATGTAAGTGTGTGTGTGTGTTTGTGTGAATCCACTGATCCATCTAGCTGAGTATTGGCTATATTGGCTGGAAGTAGTTCTCCAAGATTCCTATTGGAACTTTCCCAGCCCTATTTATAGATGGCAGGGATAAATTTTCTGCATGTCCAGCAGGTGCCTCTTTAGGGAATCAAAAATGACTGAGGAGGGGGCAGTAGAATTAGAATTAGAATCCTGAGGAGACAGCTGTGTGCAGGTACATAAAGGGAGGCTACAGGGAAGATTGTCAATATTTTCCCTGACTACAGTAACAATGAACAGAAGTATAAATTGCTGCTGCATAGATTTCACTTAAATATAAGGAAAAACTTAGTTAAGATATGTGTAACAGTGAAACAGTCTCCCTATGGAAATTGTGGGTCTTCCATTTCTGAAGGCTGTTAAAAAGAGGCTGGATGGCCACATCTTGTGAATAGTTTAATTATTGGTTTTCCTGCACATTGCACAGGGTTAGGTTAAAATAATCTTATAATATGGAGCATGGAGGTGCAGTGGTTAGAATGCAGTATTGTATACTAATTCTGCCCAAAGCCTGGAGTTCAATCCTGACTGACTCAAGGTTAACTTTCCATCCTTCTGAGATTGGTAAAATGAGGACCCAGATTGTTGGGGGCAGTATGCTGACTTTGTAAACTGCTTAGAGAGGGCTGTAAAAGCACTATGAAGAGATACAGTATATGAGTGTAAGTGCTATTGCTATTACAATACCTTTCTACAATCTTACGACCATTAATTCTTCAGCTTTCTGATACTGCATTTCTTAAGTTCCTATTTCCTGTGCATTTTGGCAATTATTTCTTGAAATGCACATTATCATTATTATTTTTCACATTTTAATTCATCAAGGGCTTTCCTGTGACATTTGGCCTTGACTCCCAACAGGAAAGGAAATACAAGTGTTATCAAAATCTTAGAAAGCAAAGCTAACTCTGTGGTATTATTCTAATGGAATGGAATGGAACGGAACAATGAGAATTCCACACAAACCTTTTGTTACAGGTCAGTCTTGTTCCACCTCTATTAGCATCACTCTGCAATGCTTTGTATATTTAGGAATTGAATGTTCATTTAATTTGTCAGATCTGAATGAACAGGGGATAGGCAAATTCACTGCATACTTTTCCACCAAAGAAGTAAAATAATCTGCTCATTGTTTACACAATTAGAACAATACATCAGTCTGTTCTGAATCCTATGGGTTTGCATCTTTCATTTCCATCAAGCTCTCTGAGAGGAAAACATATGCTAAACTACAGAAAGCAATCTGATATCAGCTGAGGAAGAATTTTGCAGCACATTTGCTGCCTTTTAAAAAATACATATAAGAAAGAACCAATATGAACCAATATTAAGAAACGAAGGGAAAAAAATAAATACTTTTTGTAACCATTTTTATTTTATTGTCCATTTAGTTTGTCAAGATGATTTGGGCAGTAATTGAAGATGATCAAATCAAAAGGATGCATTGTGATTCCTACATTAGAAGATAGCCTTCTCTTTGAAGGTATTTGATGTCTGGAAGTTTGCTATACAAAATTGTAAAAATGGAGAAGAGAAACCTCAGGTTTGCCAGGTGACAGTTAGCAGTCATAAAACAGCACCCAGTCCCAATCTTCCTCACTCTAGTGAGCTGCATAGAATTTCTATTATGGTAATTATTTCCAAACTGGAATTCTTCCATAATGTGCAAATGTTATGCAGATTGATGATTTCTTTTGTCTTTTTTTGTGGATGCAATGTAATGTAATAGAAATAAAAATTAGGCAAAGATCCTTTTCATCCATTTCATACTCTCCCCCAACCCCACCCCAAAATCTTTACACTATACTGAAGTCCACTCTAAAGGGTCAGAGGAATATTCTGAAGAAGGTATCTTGTATTGGTGGAGTTAGGGTATTAGGTGTGGAAGTCATCTGAAAACAAATTTGCAAGAGCAAATTTTCATGCAAGGAATAGCCCAATTTTGTCTATATTTCTTTCCCCTTAGCAATTGCCTATAATAAAACTCTAATTATTCATGATATAAATGAATGAATGAATGAATGTGCATGGAGAAAGCAGATTTACTCTCCTCCTTCCACTTACAGTGGTACCTTGGTATTCAACTGCTTGAAACTCATCAAATTTGGTAATCAACTCATTTTGACACAAAAATTTTGGCCCAGTTCTCATTGTTTGGTACTCAACACACAAACTAGAACTTGTCAGTATTGGCTGCCTTGTGACTCACTTGAAAAATGTGTTCGATACTGATCAATTTTGGTACTCATTGCACCTCCTGGAACCAATCAACAATGAGTACCAAGGTACTCCTATATTTTTTTCCTGTGCAATTTTGTCCAATTCTCAGAGACTGTCTGAACAAATCCCTGCAGGTTTTTTGGCAAGATTTTTCAGAAGTGGTTTGCCATTCCTTCTTTCTTAGGGCTGAGAGAAACTGATTGGCCCAATGTCATCCAGCTGATTTCTAGGTGGGACCAGAAGTCTCCTGGTTTCTAGCTTGATGCCTTAACATCACACTGGCTCTCTTAATTTAAATAGTGGAAGACTATCTCAGAGTGAATCTGAATGCTGGAATATATAGGACAAAGAAAAAGAAATATTACAAAGGCTACAAGATGTTGCTAGAAGTGGTTTGAAAAGAGCATTACAAATACTATATATTATTTAGTGACTATATATGGCTTTCAGTATTGGAGGCAGTATGCCTCTGAATGTCAGTCTTGAGGAACATGTTCATCACCAGATTTTTCAGAAGTATTCTGCTGTCTTGTGCAGTAACAGAAAGTTGTACCAGCGAACGGGACTTTCTACATTTTTAAGATCCTTCACTCCTCCAGAATTTTGGTGATTGCATACCTGATTTTTTAGAAAATTAAAACGAATCTGGGAACACTGTTTTCAACTAAAAAAAAATGGTTTGAACATGTATTTTATTTTTAGTTTTTATTTACTTTTTTGCCATTGTTTAATTTTTTTATTTTGATACAGAAAATTAAAATACAAACTTTAAAGAATTTTTTTACAAGAGTAAAACAAAACTAGACAAAAACATAGAACACTTTTATCCCCCTAGTTGAGCACTGACATATGTTATAACAATAATAGCTTACTCCTCTTACGAATAGGTTTAAGATTTATAAACTTCTGCATCTATTGGTAACCAGTTGACCTGTGATATATCAGATATATATGAGAGAGAGAGGGGAAGTTCAATCCTAGGCAGTGGCAGATGTTTCTCTATCAGGGCGCAAAGAGAAAATATCTGCTGCAAGTTCCACATAGGCGTCAGGAAGGGCATCTGGCCAGTAAAAGCTCAGCTTCATTCAGTCGCCATGACTCCACCCTGAATCAAGGGATTAAAGGGTCGTAAAAAGATGTGTGTGTGTGTGTGTGTGTAGTTAACAGGTTAATCAACAATAAAGTTAAACTACAGAGTTTTGTCTGTGTGTGTATGTGTGTATATACTACAGCTCATTTCATCAGATTACTCAAAAAAAAGGTGCTACCATACTCCTTCTGATATTTGTCTACCATAGACTAACAGGGCTGTTCTGCGACAATGTTTGCTGTTTCTAAGAAAGTATAATCTCATTCAGAACAAGGAAATCTATCATTACTCTCTGGAATTGTAACCTGGACATGAGGCACATCTATCTCACCTCAATTCAGTTTTAATTTATTCATTACCAACTGCAGGCAGGCATACCATTACTTGCAGATATTGTAGATTTGGAAGTCATCGGTCTATTGATAGCATACAACTTTAAATTTCCCAGCAATATCCCCCAGCATTTCATTTAGTTATTGAAAACTAGGAGATAGAATGGAGCCTAAGGGATGCTATATAACCCTATGTAATAGCTCCCAATTCCAGGAGCAATTGTCTCCAGCTGGCACCTTCAGATATCAGTCTGGCATAGAAATAACAGCATCATTCACACAGTCCAGAAGGAGACCACACTTGATGATATAGAGAGTTGCTGAAGGGCCAAAAAGAAATTGTCACATTCCTTGTATTGAACCCTATGCAAAGATAATCCACCATGCCAACTAAAGTGATCTCGGCTCCATAATAGCCCATTCAGAAGCAAGTTTGAAATATCTTGCCTTCAGTAAACGGATAAGCCATTGTTTCCTTCTCATGCAATCCTGACTTCAGAACTGTCAACTTTTCTCCAGATTGCAGTAAGCAAACTCTTACTTGTTCCCATCTTTCAAAGAGGCTTCCTAGCACATGAGAAAAAATGGCCCATCCATGTGTGACAGTTACATACCTTTAGATGGGAATTTCACATTAAGGCAGTCATTTTAAGTTTTTTTAAAATACAGACTAAAGCTTCCCTGCCCTCCAAATTTTAAATGCATTGAGACTTTCCCTCTTAAACTGCAGAGCTTTCTATAAGCTTGAAAAGAAAGAATCAATGAACACATGATGAGAGCCACCCAGGTGGCATTAAGTCTCATCTGGGTATACAGATTTTTTTAAAAAAAAAATTGTGAAACTGAGAAATGTTTGACAATAGTTTAAAGAATGAGAACGAAGGTAATTCAGGCATCTCAGAATGGAGTAATTATACAGTGATTGCTCACACCTGGTACATTTTTTTTAAAGATCTTGTATATTTTTAGTAATTAAAACAATAATTTGAACATTGGTTAGTAATATTTACATTCTAAAGTCTTCACCAGATTTGCATATCTGCAAAATGTGTTTTGAGGACTGCTGATATATTCCATTTAATTTCTTCATAAGCCATTATTGCTATCAAGAATGAGACGATGCTATGTTCTGACCAAATAATCTTTCTATTTGAGATCGTTGTATTAATTTATTTGCTTGGGTATTCAGTTGTTGGACACAATCAGTCAGAATGTCCTTGACATAACCAGTTCATTTTTTTTCTCTTGCAATATATTATCTAGAGCAGGGGATCCTAACCCCCGGTACGTGGACCAGTACCAGGCCAGGGCATGCCAGCAACCGGTCCGCACAAACAAGCAAAGCCCCCTCCGTGAGATGCAGGCAGCACACAAAGCCACGCACCCTCCGGTCCGTGGAAAAACCTCTCTCCACCGAACTGGTCCCTAGTGCCCAAAAGGTTGGGGAAATCTGATCTAGAGGAGAATGGGCAGTCCATGCCCATACTATAGTTATTTCCCAGGAATGATTTGGCAGCTCCTAAATATTGGATCCGAACCATCAACTTTGAATTGTTATCTACCTGCATTCCAGAAAATGTTACACATACAGTAATTGCAAAAGGAGTAATTAGTAATCACTGCACATAATTTCAACTCATGTGTGTTTGGGGGAGCATATTGAAGAACATGTTACCTATTAAAATTTAAAATTAAGCATCTGACATAGAAAAGAGTGGGTTGAATGCCTTTAAAGTATTGCTGATGTCTGTGGAAATGTGATGATATATGATATATATATATATATAGTCCAATATTAAGTTATGGAGACTGAGCTTCAATAATACTTAAGCACTGCACTTGCTTTATTATAAAAACAGTTAAGACAACTCACAGCTGATTTGCCTAGAGCCAGACTTTTTGCTAATTGGGGTACTTAAAGAGACATTGGTGTGGGAAGCAGGTGAAGTATCTTATGTTACAACGATGGGATCAGAGAGAGAATGTTTTCTAGAAATTTAGCCTGTTAGGAAAACAAAGGGATCTCATGTTAGCTATTTTATTAGGCTAGTCAATTTGAGCAACAAAACTTGAAATGTCTACTGTATATTATTTTTATATCTCTGTGCTGACACCTGTACCTCATCTGCATTTTTGCAATCCATATCTGGTAGCCCTAATATTGTGAGGTCCTTGGTGATCTGTGAAAATGTCTGTTTTCTTGCAGACATTTCATTACCAAACTAAGTAACATCATCAACCCTGAGATACTAATATTCTCTTCTATTGGATCCCTAATATTATTTTAGAGATTTTTTTACAACCTGTGTATTTCAAAAACTCTTAACAGCAAGAGTTGTTAATTGCTTGAAAATTGTGTAACCCTGACTCTCTAACAGGCAAATGCTGATTTTCCTGTGTTTGGTACGTAGGGTCAAATTAGCTAAATAGTTTGTAACATAGAGTAATGATAAATAGACCTCCATGGTGGGAGAAGCAGTTAGGAAAAGGAGATTATGATGTTGGGAGAAAAAAGATACTAAAAGCACAGTCATAAAGAATTCCAGTGAGTAAAGTAAAGAAAGCTAGAAGAGGCCAATGTGATTGCCCAAATTGCACACTGAAAGTAATAAAGGCTGCAAATAGAAAACAAAAAGATCAAGGAAGAGTACACAAAGGTAGCCCATAACTGCAAAGATGATGTCAGAAAACATAAAGTTGGGATTAGTGAAAGAAAAGATATTTTTCAGATATGTTCAAAATAAATGGCAGTAAAGAAATAGATATGCCAGTTTCTCAAAGAATATGATAAAATGCTAAAAGGTAATGAACATCATATCTACTCAACATTTAACTGATTCAGTCTTCATTAAAACTTCTGAGCAATTGTGAAGACCAAGAGGGAGTAAGACACTATCTTGAGCTACTGCTATTTCCAGGTCGAAAGCAGTGAGATTAACAAAATTCAAAATATCTATTGTATATTATTTTCATATCTCTGTGTACTGAAAAATGTTATTGATGGATTTGCCAAATCTCGATCCTTTATCTTCTAGAAACCCTGGAAAATGAATGAAAGTGAAGTGGCTGGAGATGAGACATTTTTAGTTTTGGAGATGAGATATTTGCCCTATGTCTCATCTCCAAAAATAGAACAAAAAAAAAGAAGTATTCATGGAGCTACAAATCTGATTAATCTCTCATTAATACCCAGGAAGATTCTAGAATAGGTTGAAAAACAATCTGCTTATAAGCACCATGAAAACAGTATATTCATCTATCAGGCATCAGGATGGATTTGTAAAAATCAAACTTGCCACATAAACTTACCTCATTTTTTAATTGAATTAGCTATCTTATTAAATTATGCAAAAATTATAGATCTAATATATCTTAATTTTAACAACCCTTTTGACAAAGTATTCCATGCATTCTCATTATCAAACTGCTATGTCTCAGTGTCTGTCCCATCACCTATTGCCAGCTTCATTATGGGATAAAGGATTACTGATTTTCTTACAAGATTATACATATGAAAAGCTTTTGAACAGTGAAAGCAACATTCAAAAATTAATTAATTGTTGATGTGCTCACTGTTATAATTCTTATTAGTATAAGTGATAAAACTTGGTTGTCATAATTAGAAGCTTTTTTCTGCTGATGAATATTTTCATCTCTCTGTTTGGATTTGTGAAAATAATATTTTAAACTAATAAAACATTAGATGAATTAGCATTTTTGAGTGAGATTAAAGCATGTTTAATGGTGCCTTAGATTGCTTCAATTTCTTCTCATCTTCCAGAACTGCAGGAAGATTGTGGTTAATTTGTTTTTATTATTTTATGTGTGTTTACTTCTGGTGACTGCCAGACAAGACCCTGTCATTTTCTTGGCAAGATTTCAGAAGTGGTTTGTCATTGCCTACTTGTTACGGCTGAGAGAAAGTGACTGGCTCAAGGTCACCATCTCGCTATGTGCCTAAAGTGGGGCTAAAACTTAGAGTCCCCTTGATGCCTTAACTACTACACCTTGTTGTTGTTGAAGTAATTTAGGCCACTGAGGCAACTTTCCTTTCCTTTGCTGAAGTGAACATGCCATCCCATTCACATTTACAAAGCAATTGAAGTGAACCAGAAGCATTGTGGGATTGAGGTGTGGGGAATGCTCCTCTCTCCCCAGTCTGGAAGACATTCAGTGCAAGACAGAAGCACTAGAGTGGGAGGTTTTTTAATGCACATGCTGCAGAGTGTCCCATTGTACCTGCCAGCGCTAACCAACCTGGAACCCACTAGACATATATTAAAGATCTTCCTGGTTGGTTTGCTTCAATGAGCACTGCGGGATTGTTGGTAGCAATCCAGCTGCCCAGAGTTACCTTATGTTAAGATGGGCAGCCAATAAATTTGAAATGATTATTATAGTCCTCTAGCAAGAGAGATTTGTTCCTCCTTTAATAGTCCCATGGGCAAGGAGGAAGAGAAAGAGAGTAAAGAATGCAGAAAAAGAGTGGGAATTGGGAGTGGGTACCTTTAATGTTTATCTCTGGATGTGCTCAGTTTTGATCCCAGCTATATCATCACCATAGTTGATCCCAGTAGACCCCAACTTCTATTGCAAGAAAGGCTGGTGAACCCCAATGAGCCTCAATTTTAGTACTTGCATTCTGCTACCTCTGCTAAAATTCAGTGATGGTATTTAAGTGTGCTCTCAGTTTTCTTCATGCTTTTCAATATTATAACTCATTTAAGTAAACATAAAATGATTTAGCTTTTATGAGATGTATTTGATTAGATTTGGATACCATCCAACTCCAGAACTCCAACTTAGGAGAATATAACTCTCTGCAGCAGGTCTCAGCAGAATTGTCAACCTCCCTACATAATACATGGGCCTTGACTTCAGAAGATTTGGCCGCCATTACCCTTGATAGAAAAGAGGCTCTCCTACATCACCATTGTGATAGCTCACCAAACTTCATTTCTATTCTGTTCTTTGAAAGAAAGAATTAAGTACTTCTTTTCAACCAGTCCTTTTAAGTACTAATAATCATGTATACTGTTTCTGTTTGTTTTATTTTCAAACCCTGGCTGCCTTGGATGTCTGATCTAAAAGGCGACAATGTAAAATCAGAATGGATGATGATGATGATGATGTTAATGATGATGATGATGATGACTATTATGGCCTAAAGCCAGATGTGCATCTCCAGTACAATTGAGGGACTGCCAAGAGTTCATGCAGTTCTCAATGCTCCTTTAGTTTTACCAAGCATTGGGGAAATTCTAATCCTGCAACCCAGTATATATTAAAAAATTATACTGAAGTCAGTAATGAAATATGAAAATAAAAAGTAAAATCAATTACATTATCAAACACAACATAATAAAAAGCTTCCTTATTTTTTTCTTTAATATAGTATATTCAGCATTTGGCAGAGCTATCTATAAAAATAAACATTTTTTTGTTGTTCCTGGCAGGAAAGCATGCTAGACAAAGTAATAAAAATAATCTTTTTTAAAGGAATAGATGCATATATTAAATCAATGTCTACATTTACAAAGGCAAAAAATGGACTGATCAAAGTATAGCTACATTTCCTGTTGGTTTTTCAATGAAAATACTTTCATCAGATAAGAATTAATACTGGAATATATCAGAATCTTTCTTCCTTTTATCAAAGATAAAAAGACTTCCACTGTAATTTTGGAATGTCACTAGCTTCATTTTCATATTTCTAATATATGAGGCAAATAAATAAGTCATATAATTGCTCATTATCTCTCAACCTTACATTTTTGAATTGGATTAATATAGCCACAGTGAACACTGATTATCTCTGACAGGAAGTTATTAAATCCCTTTGGGGAGATTTTTTAAACATTTTTTTCTAAGCTGAGTTTTGCCACATTTATTACATCTCTATGCATTTCTCAACATTTCTTCAGTTAGGAGAAATTATGTGAGTCTTGCTAGTAATGTATGTCATAAAGCATATGAAGAAGGAACACATGAAAAAATAGTAGTTATCAATCAAAACCAGGGCTTAAAATTATGCTATATATTTAATTGGGGATTTTGAAGACTTTAACAAACTTCATTGAGTCTGACAGCAGTATATGATTCATATTATTAATTTATTATATCAAGAGTAAGCAATTTGTATGTCACAGGAAAACCCCCAACAGTAGTATCATGTGGGTATATACCAAAATTGACAAGTTGGTAATCAGCATGTTGTGAAGCAAACCCTAATCAAGGGGTCCACAATCCCTGGGCTACGACCCACTACCAGGTTGTGGCTCATTCAGAACTGGGCTGTGCAAGTGGGGGGTGCATGCATAGCTCCACTTGCACAAGCAGCGGGTGCTTGCACTTGCCCATGAAGCTCCATTTGTGTGAGCAGGGGGGATGCTGCTCGTGCAAATGGAGCTGGGTGCACAAACTGAATCATTCCTTTCCCCCCCCTGCCAAGCCAGAAAGGTTGGGGACTGCTACCCTAACCTTTCTGTTCATGTGTTGATGTCACACCCATATAGAAAAGGGGCAAGGTTTAATCATAATGGTCCATCAGCCATCTTTCTGATTCTGATTCTCCTCACCTTTATGGCATGGCTGGCATTCTTTCAATGATTTGTATAACTTTTGTCTCTGTATTAGGGGATGTGGATTAGTCATAAGGGCGAATTTGGGTGTCTTAAGCCTGCAGAAGTTATAGACTTCTATTGCAAAATTAAAAATTCCCATGCCCTCAAAGAATCAAGTCAATTTTTCTCATTGAAGTCAGTGGGCAAAACTTAGGTATCTTAATTCTCTGCAAGACTTCAGGCAATCATTTTGAAACTTTTCAATACACCCAGATGCAAAAAAGGGCAAAACGTGAATGCAGGATGTGCAGTTAGGAAGCAGGGATTGCTTATGGACTAGCAGATTTTTATTCTATTCTATATTGATAGTGCGGCACAGAAATAAGAGAATCAACTTATAAGAGAATCAAGTTATATGTCAAGAACTGTATTATTTCCGTATGTCTTGTGCTGGTCTATTAGCATAATAAAGACTATTTGATATATTACAGGTGGTAGAGAAATAATAGGGTTGGTTATGAAATAAAAATTAGAGCCTACTGTTCAAACCTGCTTTCTTTGGCCTAGTTCTCTCTATCTGGGTCTCCATGTTCAGAGATAGAAAGCCTCAGCATAGCAGTTGTTGGAAAGCCAGTTCATGAGGAGATGTCCTACTTTACAGAAAGAATATCTGGCTTGACAGAATATTGGTTGACATGGGTCTTTGATCCAATGGCACAATCCTCTGTTTAATGGCTATTAGAAGTTCACTGATGATGTCCATTATTTGAAGATACAGAAACACAAGAAAGAGAATGACATGTGCTTACAGAATAGTCCTTTAAAATGTTCATCATGGACAGCACCTGTGTAACCTGTCTAACAAGGCACTCACGTCACCGTAAGGAAACATATTCTCATTCTATTTAAAACATTTTTTAATTACTGCTTACCTGTATATTAACTAAAGCATGCACATTCTTATTCACATTGTGATCTATTTCCTCTCCCTGTAAGGAATATCCTTCTTTGGTTTGAAAGTAGAATCCTTTACTTGCCCATAGAGCCTAAAGTAAGGTTGATTGACTCCAAAGGCAGGAACCAGTGCCAGCACTACCATTTCACAACATGAACTAATCATCTTGGGCAACAGATGCTACAAGATGGGAGGTTTAAGAACCTATCAAAAACCTGTTTTTTCCATTGTCAAAGCTAAACTCACATTCTTACTGAGGATTCAACTTTCAGATTAATTAGTTTTTGTAAATGGAATTAAGGGAAGACACCATCCTGATTTTCCCTTCCGGCAACAAAATATCTTAGGCCAGGGGTGTCAAACTGCCAGCCCGCAGGCCAGACGCGTCATGACGAAACCGCGCCCACCCCATTGCCAGCAATGGGGGAAAAGTTCCGATACGTCGTGCGACGTCACATGACGTCGCGAGTTTGACATGTCTGTCTTAGGCCTACCCAGTACCTGATTATAGGCCATCATAGCAAGGCCTTACTTAGGGGTTGCCACAAAAAAGAGGGAGTCAAGCTAGTCTCCAAAGCACCTGAAGGCAGGACAAGAAGCAATGGATGGAAACTAATCAAAGAGAGAAGCAACCTAGAACTAAGGAGAAATTTCCTGACAGTTAGAATAATGAATCAGTGGAACAACCTGCCTCCAGAAGTTATGAATGCTCCAGAAGTTATGAATGCTCCAAGAGACTGGACAGCTATTTGTTTGAAATGGTATAGTGTTTCCTGCCTGAGCAGGGGGTTGGACTAGAAGACCTCCAAGGTCCCATCCAACTTTTATTATTATTATTATTATTATTATTATTATTATTATTATTATTATTATTATTATTATTATTATTATTATTATTATTATTATTATTATTATTATTATTATTATTATTATTATTATTATTATTAACCAGAGGAAATATCATTTTATTTCACATCTGGTAGTGGTGGTTTGTAATTATACAGACCCTATTGTGCTCTGACTGGGAAATATTCCAGTGGTTTTACCTCTGTTGTAAGACAGTGCCGGCAGGTTTATTCTGGCAAGCTGTAACAGAAGAGTATTTGTTTTATGCATCATGCATAATATTAGGGGTGGGAGAAGGGCTGCAGAGCCATGAAGAAGGATATAAAAGTCAAACATAAAGAAAGAAATAGGATACGTTAATCGTTAACATTTTTTGGGCTCTATTTTCCTGTTGCTACGCAGATATTCTTTGGAGGGATCCTTGGTGCTCTCAGAGCTTGATTGTTTTCTTGCAGACGTTTCATTCCCCAAACCAAGGAACATCATGAGCACTAGCTATTCTTTTTTTTTTAAAGCCATCTGCTTATTTTAGCAGAAATAGAAGAAATTGCACAAAATAGGTAGTTAAAATTAAAAGTACTGCAGACTAGTGCTGCACAGCTGTGCCTTTTTCTGTGGCAATTCCTGTTGCTTAGCCTGCTTACCTGTTGTTCTTTTGTCAGGCACTCAATCTGCTTTAGTTGTGTGTTAATCATGGTCTGTATATTTGCTTCTTCAAGTTTAGCTCCAATTGTGTTCACCCCAATAAATTTCTAATGCTTCACATGTCTTTCTGCTTCTGCTGCCAGATGTGCCCAATTTATGAGATGCAGAATCTAAGTCCAGATCCAGTTTAAACTAGAATGCCCTCAAGAGCAGTGATCTTGATCCACTCATGTCTCTTGTCTTGAAGCTCTCCTTACAAATTGTTACAATTGGGAAGGGAGGAAAAAGGAACTCAGACATCATTTCCTTTCCCATATTTACCTGTTGATGCACAGAATCCAATTAAGTTACTTGATCTCCTGGAAAAAAAACATAAACACTTGGTGTAAAAATGATAATAGTTTTAGGATTTCCAAGTTGCAGTTTTAAGATCATCCTCTCCTTCTTAAGACCTCCCTGTCTCTTTTCAGGAAGCATACAAATTGATATATTCTAATTTCACATGCAACGTGACTTAAGAGTGGATTCAAACAATTATGTTTCTTACCTGCTTAGTCATCATCTCTGCACTAATATTTAAAGACCAATATTGGATATTGTATACTGTATGATATACCCCATTCTTCCACAATCTGATGCTTTCCAGATGCAGTGGAAAAGATTATAGATTCTGGGCATTTTAATCAAACACTTTCTGAAAGTGCAAACCTGGGGAAGGCTGATGTAGAAAAATGGAGTGGACTGTCACATAGAAGAGGACAAATGCTTGGCTAGCCTAGTGGCCACATCTAGAGGTGCAGTGCAATTAATATTAGCCATGAGCATCTGCAGAAGGCCAAATGATACAAATATATAAAAGGAATAAAGCTTGCATCATGACATCAAAGCACATATTTAATTTCATTTTAATTCATTCAATTCGCAAGGCCACTCAAATCAGAATGACTCTGAGCAGTATTAAAAGTTGATAAAATAGCAACAATTATCAAATAAGCAACACAGAAAATTTGGCACCCTCTATTCAGCAAGGGGATTTATTTGATTAACGCTTGGCTTGTAGCAAATGCTCCTAGTTTCAGATGAACAATAAGAAAAAAGGTCTGAGGCATTGTTTAAAATTAGTTAACTAGATTGATGGTAGACTCCACTTCGTGGCAGGATCTTCAGTTAGAGGGTGATAATACATTAGTTCTCAGTTTCTTGCTTAGTTTAATTTCTTTCCAGTTGTCTGCCTGTTGATCTATGAAGTGGTAGTTGTTTGAAGAGATTTGTTAAAGTGTCCATCATACACTGAATATTTTTCAGGGACCTAATTTTAACTAGCCCCCTCAATACGTATGTTCATATACATTACCTGCTTGTTTGCAGGATTTTTTTTTAGGTTATCACAGAGCTGTCTGTTTTGACGAATTCCTAGCCATGGTTTATCCTTTATTCATGCTGCAGGGTACGAAATTCCTGGGTGCCTACCTGCCTATGGCAGCCTAGAATACTCCAGGGCAGGCTCGCAAAATCTTCACCTAGCCTCTGGGACAGGTAATTAAAGAGTAAATATTTTATCAAGTTAATGTTTCTTTTATAACTTTCTGCTATTGCTTTTTTTCGTTCCCTATTTACCTTGCCAGTCATTTTCTTGATGCTTTGATAAAAGAGACAGTATTTTGAAAATAAGCCCAATTTGTTTACCTGCATCATCAGTTTCATGGCCATATAGTCTTAACTAGTTATACCACTAAATGGCAATAAAAATAGTTTTTTTTAAAGGTTCTGTAATGATATTTGAATTGGGTTGCCAACTTTTTGCTGGCCTCAACTCCTATGTCTGACCCTGCAGATATGGTTCACTTCACAAAAGATTTTTGAGTGCACAGAAGCAAGTTGGATAGAACATATGTAACATTGAACAAGAATCTCTTAATATAATTGTTACTGGAATTTGGCCATTATACTGTGAAGCTAGTTGGTGGCTTTTTAAAAACTTAAATTATACTTACTGTGAAGCTCTGATTTCAATAGTTACGTTTCTGTTAAAAGAAATAAGAATTATGGTTGATTCTAAAATGACCAATTCTAGAATGCCTTTCCCTTTTGTGAACTGAACCTCTTTCAGATGACTTCTCCATTTATCTTCATAATAGTCATTAGTGTTCTTGAAAGCTGTAAATTTACCTCTTATTTTTATTGTGAGGCTCTTTGGAGGCATACTTTAGAATACAAGAAGGCAATTTGGGCTTAGCATGGAGTAATTCTGTAATGTACAGCCAGGAACACCAAAACTGGCTCAGCCAACAGACTGCATAGAGAAGGAGCCATATCTTCAATCCTAAAGATTACCAGGGACTGAATCTAAGGGAGTATATGGTTCGATAAGGCAGATGCCATTACAGAGGAAGCATGCTTCTTGGGTCTCATTAGATGGCATTGTGTAATAAAGAGGCCAATTATAGCTCTTGTGGGAGGAGCAGAAATATTTGGAGAAAGGTAATCCCATAAATAAATCAGCCCTTGCCATGCAGGGTTTTATAGATAATAACCGGCATCTTGATTTGAACCCGGAGGGAAACTGAGAGCCAGTGCAGCTATTGAAGTAGAGGTTCTACATAGACAAACAGAATCACACCCATAACTATCTCATTACTACGGTATGTTCTGGACCAGCTATGCTATAACTTTCCAAAGCAATCTTTTTTAAAATTGTTTTATTGCAGAGAATTATAAAATGCAGAGAATACATTATAGAATTCCGATGATAACTAGATACAGTGGTATTTATACAACAAGAAATTGTTAACACTGTGATAATTTAGATAAATTAAACCTTTAAAGATGAGGGGGGAAAGTTTATATCAGCGTTAAATGTGATTTCTAAAATGTAATGAATATAGGGTTGCTTAAATTGTACAGTTAATACTAAATATGGCAGTGATAAATTAGAAAAAGCACTGAGTTATTTTATGAGAAAGGTTCCAGTCTTTGAGACTAATATTTAATTCTTCACTTCATTATTATTTATAAGTATTAAAAGAGAAAAAACTGGAAAGAAAAAAAGGAAGTGCTTAGAAAATATAGATAGATATTTAATTTCTAACTTCACCCATTTTTATATTCTGATCAATTTACATTGTTTATAAATATTTAGACTCCCTTAAAAAATATTTAGACACCCATTCTACATGATATACTGTGTATATGGAAAACATCCTTGCTTGAATTTGGTTAAACTTCTGTTGTGGGCATATGCTGTTAGTTTTGTCATTGCTTCAGATTCTCCAAGTTTAAATTCCCAATCTGATATAGTCAGTGTTGTATCTTTCTTCCAACATTGGGCATTGGAATTCCCAATGCCATGAGCATATATCTCAGTAAATTGTGATGTTTTCCAAGTAGTTTTTAAGGCAGTCCCATGTAAAGTCCATTGCAGTAATGACAATAGGTGACCAAAGCATGAGTGACAATGAATACGGCCTTCTTATTTAAAAAGAAGTACACAAG
Source organism: Azemiops feae (assembly GCA_023970755.1). Classification (NCBI taxonomy): domain Eukaryota; kingdom Metazoa; phylum Chordata; class Lepidosauria; order Squamata; family Viperidae; genus Azemiops; species Azemiops feae. Next base: position 251,441 of record JALGBA010000234.1, read on the forward strand.
GTGGATCTCTTTGTTACAAGTGCTCTTCAAGCAGGACTCAAGAAAATAGAGTCTATAATTGCCCATCAGCTCTGTCTGGGAAATGCCATCCCACTCAGAAGCAAGCTTATTAAATCCATAGATCTAGGAAGTCCTCCAAATAGCAGCCATTCAGTCTTTTTAGGGTTGAAATTGTCTCTGATCCTCCCCATCTAAGCCTCTATAGCTTTCAGACATTGCAAGAGCATCTTGACAACATCATTTGGTCAGCATAGAGATATCTAATTGAGTAAACCAGAGTCAGCTTGCTTCCCAGAGTCAAGGTAGAAGACTTCTTCTCTTTCTAAGGTTTGTCCTTTAAACCTGTTGAAAGAAAAATCTTCAGGTCCAGTCCAAGCCAGGGGTAAACAATGGAGGCTAAGATGCTGGAAATAAAATGGAGGCTGCTTGGGAAAGAAGGTTCTTGTTTATTTAGTTGCCAGAAACTTCAAGGACACAGCATGTTTCTGGGGTGGCTGACAAAATGGAGTTGGCAATGGATGGATTTTTATACCTTCTTTGGGCTTTGTATTTGAGATTCTTCTTGTTCCTGTGCAGTGTACTTTGACCTGAGCTTGAGTGTGGCCTTTTGGTATTCTAATGATGGTGGGTTAATCCTATTATGTCCTAAAGGTCATGTTTCTGTCCTTGGAGTCTTTGTTTATCTAATCCCCCCCAACACCAGCCTTCTGTGGGGGCTGTGCTGAAGGCGTTTTTCCTTATGAGTAGGTGGCCTAGTCTTTCTGAATAGGATTATCAAATCTGTATTTCTAAAAGCTGGCCTGCCCAGTTTGTGCCTGGGGAAACTTGGGTTGGTTTCTTCCTCCCCTAAGATTTTTTTTCTCCATTATTCCTTTGGGGAAATATAATATTCTACCTTTTTAATATTCCCCAAAATATTTCCTTCTCTAGGAGGGTGGGTGGATGCTGACTTCCAACAACCAGTTATCCAAGCTCCCCTCCCTAACATCCAAGACTTTGTAGCCTATCAAACATAATTTGAATTGAAATACATGCTACAGAAGCTCAAGAGGTTAAAATA